>JAHRHJ020000209.1:0-93652 GCA_019776745.2 Taxus chinensis | reverse complement strand
AAATTGAGAGACCGTGCCACGTCAGAGTCCTGTACAACAGGGCCACGACCCTAGGAGGGGCACCACCCCAGCAGCCGCCACGCAGCCCAACAGCACCGGCAATCATCCGTTACGAGCATCGGGTACTGTGAGCCTGAGCATCATACCAGTCTCTCCCTTGCTGAGGTGAGATACTATGAGGATGCCCTAGCGCACATGCCCCAGATGTTGGCCTCTGTACGGGGCGAGGAGGGAGAGAAGCAGACTGCTACAAGCGAGCGGGCACCTCAGGTGGAGGGAGCACTGGGAGAGATCGAGGTGGCCGAGAACCAGAAAAATCTAGCAGCACGAAAAAAAAAAGGTGCCACCAACAACAAACAAAAAAATACATCATCTCAGATGTACTATCCGGAAGCAGCCGGGCACGGAAGAGGAGGGTGTAAAGAAGGGATAGGTGCCATCCACTGCAGTTAGATTTCTAATGAGATGGAGAATTGATATAGTTTTGGTATCTTTGTGAATAGCCTCGTGGATGCATTTTATATATTGCTTTGAGTTGAAAGCCGACCGATGTTGGTATGGACACAGAACCTGTATATAGTCAATCTTTATTGTCTTGAGTGTACCATGGCTTTGTTTTGGGTATAATAGAGAGTGGATCGTTGAGTATGCACTTGATAAGAAAATAAATGTGGTTGGATAGTATAACGTATATGATAGAAATGGGAGATTGTGATTAATAGATTATATATGGATATAACTGGATAACCTAGATGTCATGTGTTTATGTTTTGTATAAGGTGAGATAAGAGCGCGATGTGGTTTAAGAGTGTTTTGAAAGTGGGGTAATAGACGATGTTTGGATGTATGAGTAGATATTGATAGATGTATGTAACCTGATTACTTTATTAATCTTTTATGGATAGATAGAGTGATTGTTGATGTAGTGTAATTTTAATGAAAATTCTATATATCTATTTTTGATAGATAAATGATTTTCTAGAAGATATTTTTTATTTGGAAATTAACACGAAATATGGCAATTTCACTCCTGTGATGCAAGCAAGAAATGGGAAAACTCCTTGCAAAGCCAAAATGTAAATGGAAACAACCGTGACTTAGAAGAGAGATACTCATCAGGAGAAAATGATAAGTCGACTTCCAAACCGACCATAGATAAGATCCAGATGAGGAACTCGAAGACCACGCATACAAGGCCCCTGATGAAGATTAAAATAAACCCTGAAACTAACTAGTCGTCGCAAACTCAAATCTAGGAGAGTAAACGGAAAGAAAGTAATCTTGTCGGACCGACCGTCACAGGGTACAGAAACATGTCCATAGTATTAAAGATCAGGATTCTCCATATGATGACAAGGTCCTAAATTTTTCAGGCTTCATAATTTTGCAGCAGAGCGACTGTCGATGCGGAGAAGGTCTTTCAGTGATGCTAAAAGTGTTAAACTGACTGGAAGCTGATTATTACAGAACTTGAATATTTCTTTGAGAAAACACCGTCCTTCAAGGGAGCGGTCTGTATTTTGGAATTTTAATGATACCATCCCTTCGAGGTATGGCTATAATTTTTTAGAATTTTTGGGATACATAGCATCCTTCAAGGCATGGTCTATTTTTCTTCTTTTGATTCACTGGCACTTTGATAATGTATGGATATCTGTCCTTCGAGGATCAGTCTAATCTTTTGGGATAGGCATCCTTTTTTTTTTTTTTTTGAACTCTTCTTGGAAGAAGCTTATTTAGACCTAGATCGATCATATGGAGGGGAGGAGAACAAAGAATCAATGCTCTCATGCCCCAGTAGATCCGATTAAGATAAGTCTTGGGACAGATGAATTGGTGGTTAAGGTATTCCTACCAGAGGAGGACATATCCAAAGAACCGTGCAATGATAGAGCCGCGATACTCAATTTAAGTAAACGAGGTAATAGGCGGAGAACCACACAATTTGAATCACCACGAAAGTATATACTGGTTATTTATTAAAAGGACGGATGAAAGATCTGTGTTGGCGACTAGATTGTGTAAGATAATTTTAACAATAAGAGAGGGTCGTAGATGCAAGCATTAAGGGTTCCGCTTCATGGTATACCATCAATGGAATATGAAACGCTAAGCCCCAGACCCATATTTATGATTGACAATGTACGGCCCATCCAGTTGGGAGTCAACTTACCACGTTGGACTTCTTTCGAGTGTATTGACATTTTGAAGTTAAGGCCTTAGAACAGGTCACCAATTTTTAAGTCCGATGCTGGACACTGCTGGGTGTTAATAGAGCACGTTTGACACGCTCAGATAGACCCTGATGATGCTTCAAGAGCGTTGAACGCCGCTCATCTCATAATTCACAGTTGGCTAGACGATTTTTGACGATAATCCTCATCGAGACAATTCTCGAGCAGAACCACACGGAGAGATGGGATTTGGACCTTTCCAAAGGAAAGTCAAAGCCTCAACCCATAGAATGAAGAGAGGGAGTAGCACAGTAGATAGCTAATGCTAGTCCTATAAAGCCCCAGAAGCAAAAGGGAATCTGTAAATGCCAATCCCACCGGCTCGACTAGTTCCTTTTGCGAGGATATTACCAAAGTTTTATTGGATGCTTTCACATCCTGACCATTAGCTTGTGATAGTATGGGAGAAAGAAAACTGAGCTTGAGATTGAAAGCGTTGCCATGAATCTGCCAAATCAGCGTTCTGAAAGACTTCCCATTTAAGAAGGACTGTGATTAAGCATGTGTGGAATGGCCAAGCAACAAATGATGTGTTGGATATGACAACATCAAAACTATGGGTTTATGCCTTTTGTTGAAGAAAAGAGTATAGCTTCTCCTCGCACTTAGTAAAGTACTCTCAGTGGCATAATGATGAGAATGATTACGCTGTGGAAGATCGGGATTGATGATACCAATAAGACAAGACCACTGTTAAAAAGTCCACAATCCGCCGCTGTTACAAAGCCTGACTAGGGATGTGTGTGAGATTGGAATGTTGTTGACAGGTTTCTGCATGACGTACTTCTTAGTGTATTCACAAACAATCTTGATTAGAAGAAGGCCAATAGCATCCCAGATGTAAAGATTCGGCTTAGCTACGCTAAGCCACGAAAATGTCCACCACAGATACCTGTCGTGGACCCTCCTGGATAGCCGAGATGATTCATGGGTTTTTGAGCATCGAAGAAAATAACATCAAAGCCGCGCTTGTAAAGAAGGTCGCCTAAATAGTATAACGATTTCGCATTGGACAAAGACCTCGACCATTGGAAGTCAGATCTGGAGAAGGATTCAATGAGATAGATAATCAACAATCTGTTGATACCACTCATCCTGAGTATGGGTTGGTGTACACGCATGGATCGAGCTAGTTTGCCCAGATGAAGATGGTTGATCTAATCGTTGCATAGCCACATCAGAGAACGCGAGTCTTCGGTAAAAGGTGGGATAATTGAGGCTAATGAGGCCATTGTATCGCGAATCGATTTGTAGTGCTAGAATAGCTTGGATAGTGAACTTTATCAAAGATTGGAGGTTGAACGAGAACGATATCACTATATTGTTTGAAGGATATCTCATTTTTGCATTGATAGACTTCCCGTGACTTGATTAACGATGATTTCAGAATCACCGAAGAGGTCAATATGACGAAGCGCCGCGATAATGCATTTGAAACCTAAGACAAGAGCTTCGTATTCAGCCATATTGTTGGTGCAACTCAAGTTCAACTTGTGTGCGACTTGGGATAGGGCATACCCCCAGGAGGAATCAGCACAAAACCCCACCTGCCCCCTTTCGCTGGCATTGGGATCCATCAAAGAAGAGCTGTACTTTAAATGGAGATAGACCAAAATCAATTGTGGATTATTCATCGGGAATGTGAGCAAAGGGGGTCTGGAAGTGTCGGAAGAGGCGCATCAGCTAATTGATCGGCCAAATATACCTGACCCTTGATAGCCTTTTGCGGGATTAAAAATTCGAGGGCAAATTCTGTCATGAGCATAAGCCAACGAGTTGATAAGATCATTATGATAAGGATTGCATATGAATTTGTCTTGAGGGGATTGACACTTGTGACAAGGTAAGTTTAATGATTAAGGAGTGATAATGACGACGCTTAGAAGGTAGAATTGCGAAAGAGAGAGCACAAAATAGTTTTTCAGCCTTCGGAGTAACATGTCTCAATCATTGGAGGGTGCGACGGAGTAATAGACAGCTTGGTCTTGAACACAAGTGTCCCGATGCGGAGATCATGGCTCCCAGAGCTTGGTCAGTTCACAGAGAAATATAAAGAAGAAAAGAAAGGCTGTCCCCCTCGCATGGAGGTGTAAGCAGGGTGGAAGAGAAAGAGATAAAGTTGAGATCACAAAGTCCTTTTGGCAATGCAATCCCATTCAAAATGAAACATTATTACGGAGGAGATGGTTGAGAAAAGGTTGACAACGGTCCAAAAATGGGAGATAAAATGACGCACCGATTGAAGACGTCATTGGAGACTGCGGAGTGTGACTTCAATTAGCCAGGGGAGGCATCTCAAGGATGGATGTATTTTTGCAGGTTTCCACTTCATACCATGATGGAAATGATAAAAACACCTAAAAGTTGACCATGTGAGTTTTAATTTTTTAGTCCCAAACACACCACTTAGTGGATTTAGATGAAGACAAAAGCGGAATAAGACCTCTCAAAGAGAGTATGAAGGATTGAAACATGATCGGACGGACGATTGAGACTTGCCGAGGAGTCGTACAACATAATCTTCCACAGTTTGTGCCAGCGATCTGGAAGCATGTAGGTCATGCTCGTTGATAGGTTGCTCCTGCGTCTAAGACCAAAAGGGCAGCATGACACGATAGCAAAGGTTTACCCACAGGGTTATGAAGGAAGTCTTATATGTTGGGCTTCTAGTGACCGATGGAGGGATTGATTATATCCAGAGAAAAACCATCCATAAGAGAAAGCATCTCATGACCAGCCATTTTAAATCACAAGTTGCGTCGATATTAGGGTAGAGAAAAATCATCTTTTGGACAAGCAAGATTAAGAATCCTGGGCAAGTTGGTACAAATTCAAATTTTCCCAGTAGCCTTAGTTACTGGTACTACATTGGACCCCATTGTGGATAATTCGATGGTTGGATGAAGTTAACCAGAGCAAGCGCTGTATTCTCTTTAAAACAATAGGGCTACTCTATGGTGCATTTTTACGTAATTTTTGTTTAACTGGTTTGATGTGGAAGAGTAACGATATTGTGGACACATATCAGGATCGAGTCCTGGCTATCCTCATGATGACCAAGCAAAGGCTTGACGATGTTGAAAGAAATTGGTACAGTCCCGCCTAATTCTATGGATTAAGAGACTGGCCGACCTTAATGATGCGAGGTCTCAGAAGTTCCCTATATTAGATCGACAGTGGCTTTTCGTTGAGAAGGTTAGCGTGTCAGAAGGAAAAGTCTTGGGAATAAGATCCTCTGCTCCAGATATGTGAGGATGGAAATCGTCAATCCGCACAGTGGATATGTTTGAGTAGTAGGAGAGTTCGTCTCCAACTATTTCAGGGAAGATTAATGGTATATAAGCGGACCGATTTGTTAGTCTCATAGGCTAATGACCCTAAGGAAATGTATTGATAAAAAAAAAGTTGGTGATGGACATGTCATCGTCCACATCAAAGTGATTCTTCGGACTTAGTGGGGGAAGATGGTTCTCTCCGTAAGGAAGAGGCTCCTCGAAGAAGATTTACGGTGGGCTTTTTGAAGGGGTTTAAATCCTAACCAAATTTCTGATGTGGCATGAGGTAGGATGGTTTGAGGTCATGTATACCTTGTTCATATTTTCCTGCCAAAGCCTTTCCACGCGCATCGATATAGATAAGTTTTTGCCAACTGTGGGATTCTGCAGATAATCACACTTGTTAAGTAAGGTTTGGTCCTAGGAGTAGAATCTGGGTGATTAGTAGGCGTATCAAGACCACCGTAGATGAAATTAGTCCTGTTGTTGGGCAGGACCAATGGTAGACGATGCTACCGAGACCTGGTTGATATTGCAGGTTGTTGTCTTGTCTACCATACTCATTAGGTTGAGATGGGCATCAAAAGAACAGAGAGGAAAGCTCTCCCTAGTGAGAACACTGCAATGTCTCTTCTAGATTTTGTAAATCCGGTATTTTGGTTGCAGGTATGGGAGAAGATGAGGCCCCGTCATGAGAACATGCATTTCTTTTAAAGGGGCAGATCTTTTGTGGTCATGGTCCGCATTGGGTGCGGAAGGAAAGGATCCTCTATGAGTATATATTTTGCCCTCATATTGATATTTTAGGCATCGATGGAGGGTGGACTGGTACACAATGCCAATTGCGCGAATCCAGGAGCGTCCGAGGATCATTTAAATGGAATTTTCCTTCGACGATGTAGAAGAGTTCATGAAGCAAAAGCTTCTTACCTACTCGAATGGGTAATACCACATTCCTAAAGGTAACTGCAGCTGATCGTTCAATGAATCTAAGGGTGAAGGCGTGGGTGACAACTACTTCTTGTGTAACTTAAGTTGCTCAAACATGTGCAGGAGATGAGTTGAGTGGCAGCTCCAACTAATCGATCATAACCGTTTTAAAGGTAGTGTTATTTGATTTGGACTGTGATAAAAGAGGGAGGCCTCAAATCCTATCCCGGAATAAGGAGAAGGAAGTTCTAAATCTTCAAAAGAATGGTGGTTGATGGTCTATTCATCCACAACCAACTCGTATGGCTGGGGCCATCTGAAGTCACTGCGATGCGACGCAGATTATCGATTAGAGCCTGGCGCTGTTGGTGGAGAGGGAGAGGATTGGATGAGGTCAAAAAGGACTTTTTGACCTCGGAGCCTGGGTGAGTTGTTTCATATACACTCTCCTCACAGACCACGGGAACTTGACCGAGGTGCAGCACGAATAGCGACGGATCGTGGGGCTGATGAGGAATGAAGAAAAAGCCTTCAGGGGCTGCATAAATGACAACCCGTGGTCGAGATTCTGAGATGAAGATGGGTTATCAAGTCCTTGGTTCTAGTTGCGATATGGATTGTGTCAATGTTGAGAAGATGAAGTCCAAGTGGAGTGGGACCACTAGAGGTCTGAGTGGATCGTTGAGGCTCAGATGGGCTAAGATGACATGAGATACTTGGTTTCGTTCTCCTCCTCCACAAAAGATCACTTTCTTCCAAAAGGTTGTTGATGACAGATTGAAGAGCTTTCAAACCCTCGTATCATTGAACCGGGTACGATGGTAAGCCCCCAAATCAGATGAGAGTTAAACCAGGTAGGTTTAACTCCTTTAGGGTTATCGGGTTTTAATCGGAGGAAGAGATATGATGAATTTGGAGAAGTTGGGGAGGATTTCAGTGTCGAAAACCCGGTAGCCGAAGATGAGGACAGAGATGATGAAGGCGTTCTTGTACTGTAACAGACTGCCGAGTAAAGAACTTGCATGTAGGTTTGACCGTCTTTTTAGGGATGCATCTTATTGTTTTAGACATTGAGGAAAACGTCTTGGTAAGAGCTGGCAAGTAAGGCGACATGATTGATTTTGGTGGAGGGGGGGCCCCTAAAATAGATTGTGAGATGGGGAGATAGTGAACAATTTTGCGTTCTTTGGCGCACCGGGGTTGCGGGGGTCGAATTTAGATTGATTTAGATAATGTCGATTTCGGAAGAGGGAAGAAACTCCCCAGTAGGTGTAATCAGCAACCTAGGGTGCCTTTGGTTTTGACGATGATGAATCTGATAGGAAGATGTGTAGTTTTTTGGAGGTAAGTATTTTTCAGGGATTGGTGAAAAATGTGTTGTAGAGAAGATGATGGCTTTGATAAGTGTGAGCAGAAGACGCCTTCTTCAGCGGGCAAATCCAATCGTTTATGAGGCGTAGAGAGATATTTTGTGGAAGGGCCACCAAGAGTCTTGATGGTCGGAATATGGGTTTTTCCTTTTCCAGCTGTGGTTACACTTCAACGGCATCAGGTGATTGTAACCTTTTTCAGAGGAAGCAAGGTGGGGAGGGTACTGCTGTGTTACCGTTAGATTTTGGTTGTCTGGTTTAGGTTCAGGGATCGAGTGAATAGGTGTGGTATAACTTCTTTTGATTTTTCTTTATAGGCAAGTAACATTAGTGCTGGAAGAGGGGTGTGAAGAAGCGTTCTTGCGAAGGGACTACTTCGATGCAGCTAATCATGGGTGAAACTACTGAGGAAAAAGAGCTAGGAAGGGTCAAAATAGTGAAGATGCTTCCGTCGAAGTCGCACAATTATAGTACGTTACACAAGGGCATAGTTGCAGCGGGATGGGAGAACAAGAAGTAGATGTGTCTGTAGTGGAAACTCGAAGGGATGTAATTGCTTCGAGTATGAAAGAATGTGATGATGAGACCGTGAGGATGACACTGTCTCGGGTATGGCTGGATGGTCAGACAAAGGCGCGGAGAGAGATGATTCCCCCCTGCTAGTATGTAGGAATATTCAAAGACGAGCTATCTGAAGATGTGAGTTCCAGTGATGATGAAGTGGAAGGGAGGTTCTGATTCTGCTGGATGTGTTTGCGATGGCTTGGTTTAAGAAGAAGATTCTTCGGTAGAGATGAAGTGATGGATGAGTGTTGGTTTTGAAGCTCGAAGTTATGGTTCGGGGCATGTTGGGAAAGGTGTTTAAAAAATCCGAGTGCTGATTTGGGGGCATTTGCGGTTATCCCAGACTGAGCTCGCCTTATCAATGAATTTCGGACAAGATTTTAAGTTCTGACATCGTTCGAATGTCATGACCTTGGTTCTATGATAATGCAGAAATCATTTTCCCTAAACAGAATGGATATTCTGGTTTTCATCCAAGCCTAATGGGGGGAAGTTCGATCCATGCGAACTTCCAACATTTTTTCAAGATAGAGGAATTATGATTCCCCAATGGAGCGACGGGATCGAGCAAAAGATCTCATTTCCTCAATGGGAAACTTCAGTACAGAAAAACAAGTCAAGCCGTTCACACTGCCTTCAACATTTTATCTCAAAAATTCATGTGACAAAGACAATCACACAACAATAAAACAATTCGCACTGCCTGTACTGTTCTTATAAAACATCTATTTCATACACCATACTGTCAACAAACCCGCACGTCGAAGAAGTGTTTCCAACCAATCAATTACAAGGACGGATTAACCACAACAGCAAAGGGGACGACTGTACCCCGTTATTTCCAAAAATGACAGCAAGAAAGGAAGGAAACCCAAATCATAGCAATAAAACACGACTGTAATTCCATTTTTCTTTTCACAGGTAATAGCAGTTCCAAGCACAACATCAAGTAGGACGATTACACTATAAGGAATAGTTTATACAGCCTGTCCATTTCATACCACATGTACAGAAGAAGAAAATGTTTATTTCTTTCTACAACACGGTCAATGACCACAACGGTAATTCCTATTCCAAACAAATTGAAGCAACCACAATTCAGGGCAAGCAACCAAGCCATTTCATATCATTTTCCAAGAAAAAGAAGGCAAGAATCAACAAATCCATTTCCAAATCAACTAAAAAAACAATCAAGCAATCCCAACCCAAGAGCAGGGTTGTTTTAATGAAACATTTAAATCAAGCAAAGATTTTAAAGAGAAGGGCTTAACATGCCTGTGTTCTCTCTTTTCCAGAACTCGAAGAAAGCTTCGTTTTTCCGCGTTTTTCTTCCACAACGGCAACACAATATTCCCAGCACTTTCTTCCTTCTTCCTGGCTGATCAACAGCCTCAAAACTTCCAAGAAAATGCCAAATGCAAGAGCTGGCTCGACCGAACCAGGTCAGAGAAACCAAATGCAGAGCAACTTTACAAAAGCTCGAACCAACAAAAATGAAAATCAATTTTTCTTCATGCTGTTTCCAAGGCAGGCTGGTCGCGAGGACCAAGAACCATTAATGAAATAAAGGCTCGCCCTTTTTCCTTATTTTCTACGCCACCTCCACTTGGGTTGGCAAGTCTCCAATTTTCAAATTTTCCATGCAAATGAATTTAGCCAAGCTTCCAAATGGATACATCTATCTCCTACCTGTCCCGCCAAAACTGGCGCCGTCCATGAAAGGGACAGCTCATTAATACCAATGAATGCCTCCTACCCATCCTTATCCCTTTCCTCCCAAGGGTCTACGTACCCCCTTAGTTTAGGATTAGTTTAGGTTACATAGTTCATTCGACCTAGGTCTTAGTTAAACCTTAGGTTTTTAGAATTTAGATTTATTTTCCTTTCTTTTTTTTTTTTTTTATGCAATTTAAAAATCCACTTAGGATAGTAGTGTAGGATGTATGTTAGGCCTTAGGGTTAGTTTAGGTTTAATTCACACTAACCACTAACACTAACAACTTCCTTCCATCCCCTTACTAACATCCACGTTAACGTCAGAGCAGGACGTTCCGTCCTTCCGATTACATGCCAAGGCCACCCGTGTCCAGGTGTTTCTCGCCCCACGAGGTCCCGAATTCGACAGTACAAGGTTCAAGAATCGAACCCCTGTCGTTGGCATTTTCGTGCTAGCTATTCACACCTGTAATCAGGCGCTGCACGCTCATAATAATCCTAGTCCATTTCAAGTGTGAATCAACATAGAAACACAAGAGGACCTCAGCATACTTGAATCAATGGAATTGATTCTGGGTATGCTGTCAATCAGCACAAGAGCAAGCAATTATACGACAATCTGTCGCCACATCAGCAAACACACAAGTACAATATTTGCTGTTCCATGCAATAAATCACAATATGCAAGAATCCAAATTAGCAACACATTCTCTTAAGATCAAAACATATCTTAACATGTTTGCTTCCATTCCAAGAGCTATAACAGTATGTAAAACATTCACCAAGTTAACATACAAAATCAGAGTGTTACATTCTTCCCTCCTTAAAGAATCATCGTCCCGATGATCAGATTTTACAAATCAAGGAGTTCATAGGACAAAATTCAGTTATTGTCCTTTCATTCATAAGTTCATACCAAAAACAGATTCTCTCTTAAAAACAACGTTTTAAGACAACTGTACAATAGACTAATAATTGTCTAAATTTGGTAAAATTTTCAGTTCTCTGAATTTCATATTCAATTAAACAGATGAGGAAAAGTAGATCTCATTTCTTCGAGATTCTCCCAAGTTGCACTTTCCTCGCTGAACTGGTCCCACTGGACCTTACATTGGTTCACTTCGCGATTTCTCAAGTACAACTGGCGAGTTCCCAACACTCGAATGGGCTTAACCATGATTATTCCTGGGTCTTGGACCTGCAAGGAATTCCAATTTAGCACATGTGATAGATCTGTCACGTATTTCTTAAGCAAAGAAATATGAAAAACATCATGCATTTGAGACAAGGCAGGAGGTAATGCTAGACGATAAGCTACAGGGTTGATTATTTCAATAATTTCAAAAGGTCCCACGTAACGTGGTGACAACTTGGCAGCCCTGCCAAAGGTTATGGAGCTCTTTTTCGGCTTCACCCGAAGAAAGACCTTCTCTCCAAGTTTATAATGCCTGTCAACCCGCTTCAAGTCTGCATAGCTCTTCTGCCTATTGGCAGCCTCCTTTAGATGTTCCCGAATCATTTTGATTTGCTGTTCCATTTCCATAAGGATTTCTGGCCCAATTACCTCTCTGTCCTCAACGCTGTCCCAGCTGACAGGGGTTCTGCATTTTCTTCCATACAATGCTTCAAAGGGCGCCATTTTTAAAGAGGCATGATAGGTGTTATTGTAAGCAAATTCTACCAGCGGAAGGTATTCCTCCCATTTATACTGCTGGTCCATACAATACATCCTCAGCATGTCCTCTAAAACTTGATTAACTCTCTCAGTCTGTCCATCCGTTTCTGGATGATATGCAGAACTGAAGTTTAATTTAGTTCCCAAGGCTGCATTAAGCGTTTGCCAAAACCTTGATGTCATCCTCGGATCTCTGTCCGATATGATTAATTCCGGTATTCCATGCAACCTGAAGATTTCATGTACAAATCTTCTTGCTAAAACTGGTGCATCGTCCTTTAAATTACCAGCAATGAAGTGTGCCACTTTGGTCAATTTGTCGACTACAACCAGGATAATGTCATGTTTATTTCTTGACATAGGCAATCCTTGAACGAAATCCATCGTTATCACTTGCCACTTATACTGCGGAATGCTGTGGGGATACAATAATCCAGAAGGGTGCATATGTTCCGCTTTAACACGCTGACATTCCAAGCAGTGTGTTACAAACTCTACCACATCCTTTTTCATTCCCTTCCAAAAATATTGCTGCTTAAGATCAGCAAGCATTTTTGTGATGCCAGGGTGTCCAGAAAAAGGTGAATTATGGAATTCAGTGAGCAATTTCCCTCTTAAGTCATTGGCCACAGGTACATATACCCGGTTTTCGAATCTCAGAACTCCTTCGTTATCAAAACGAAATCCCTTATACCTGCTGTCCTGCGGGTCTGCGGCAAGTGCTGATTTGACTTGCTGAAAATAGGGATCTGATTCTAAGGCATCTTTTACCTCATCTTTAAACTGAGTTCTTAACGTTATAAGAGCAGAGATATGCTTCCTTCGACTCAGAGCATCTGCTACTCTATTTTCCTTGCCCTTAATATAGCTTATATCAAAATCATACTGAGACAGAAATTCTAACCATCTTCGTTGCCTTGCATTCAGATTTGGCTGAGTAAAAATATACTTCAGCCCCAGGTGGTCTGTTTTTAATTCAAAGGGCTTGCCAAGAAGGTAATGCCTCCATATTTGAAGCGCATGTACTATGGCAGCGAGTTCAAGATCGTGTGGAGCATAGTTCTGTTCATGTAACTTAAGCTTTCTGCTTTCATAAGCGATAACATGGTTATTCTGTAACAAAATACCCCCAAGGCCTTCTCCTGAGGCGTCCGTTACAACCATAAAATCTCCATTTGGATCAGGTACAGTCAAAATAGGTGCTGTAGTTAACTGCTCCTTTAACTTTTTAAAGGCAGATTCACATTTGTCTGTCCAGACAAATTTCTTTTCTTTCTTCTGCAACGAAGTGATTGGGGCAGCAATTTTTGAAAAGTCCTTAACGAACTTTCTATAATATCCAGCCAAGCCCATGAAGCTCCTTACTTCGTGCACGTTCTTAGGTGCAGGCCACTCAGTTATAGCTGTGATCTTTGAAGGGTCAACAGCTATCCCGTCTTTGCTTATAACGTGTCCCAAATAATGCACCTCTGCATTATAAAAGGAACATTTGGACAGTTTGCCATACAACTTCCTCTTTCTTAAGATTTCCAGCACTATCCTGAGATGTTCTTGGTGCTCATCGGCATTTTTAGAGTATATAAGAATGTCGTCTAAGAATACAAGCACAAACTTGTCTAAGTATTCTTGAAAAATGTTATTCATTAGATTCATGAAGGCGGCAGGTGCATTAGTCAGTCCAAAAGGCAACACCGTGAACTCATAGTGCCCATACCTCGTTCTAAAAGCTGTTTTATGAATATCTTCCTCTTTTATTCTTAGCTGATGGTATCCTGACCGCAGATCTATTTTTGAATAGACTGATGCTCCTCGCATCTGATCAAACAGATCATCGATTCTAGGAAGTGGGTATCGATTTTTAATGGTTGCTTTATTCAGCATTCTGTAATCAATGCACAACCTCAAGGTGCCATCTTTTTTCTTTACAAAAATTACCGGCGCTCCCCAAGGTGAGACGCTCGGTCTGATCAGCCCCTTAGTCAGAAGTTCTTGTAACTGAGCCTTCAGTTCTACCAGCTCAATGGTAGTCATTCTATAAGGTGCCTTAGATATGGGTTCTGTTCCTGGTTTGATCTCTATAGCGAAGTCAAACTCACGTTTGGGCGGAAGACCCGGCAATTCCTCCGGAAACACATCACGGAAATCCCTCAACAATGGATACTTTTCCATGAAATCATTATCTTCTATTTCATTTTCTGTCATTTTTACCGCATACAAAGTGCAGCCTCTGTTTTTAGCCCTCTTTAGTTGCATAGCCGTCAGTTTCCTAACTGCAACTTCCCGTTTTACACCTTGAATGACTGCTGCTTTCCACAGATCATCAAGGCAACAGATTTGTTTTTCATAACAGTCAACCTTTGCCTTATGTTCAGCCAACCAGTTAACTCCAATAATGATATCATATGATCCTAGAGGAGTGACATACAAGTCAACTTCGGTGGAGAACCCAGGCAGGTCAAGAATTGCCCCAAAAAGGCACATTTCAACTGTGTGGACAGCATTATTCCCATAATGCACTGTCCATGTTTTATCCATTCTCGCAGCCTTTCTTTTTAATTTCATAGCAAGTTTAGTAGAAATAAAACATTCTGTAGCTCCAGTATCAAAAAGTACAACTACAGGTTTACCGAATAACTTACCCGTAACTTCTATGGGCGTCACTTGCTTTTCAGCTTGTCTGTTAGACACTGCAGCATGTATCCTATGCTGCTGTCCGCGATCATCCTTCTTCAGAGGACAGTGATTCGCATAGTGGTCTTTTCCACAATTGAAGCATCCTCCAGCTGGCCCTTTTCTAGGTTCAAATTTATTACCAGCCTTAAAGTTATCGTTCTGGCTTCCATAGGACTTCTGTCCAATGCCATTAACTTTTGAAAAGCTGTTCCGCACACTATTTACAGGTCTGTTCATCACAGGTTTCTTGTTGTTATCTACAACAATTTTATTTTTCACACCAAACCTTTTCCAAGGTCCCCTTTTTGGTGCAAGAGACGAAGAAGGATTGGGAATCTTCTTCCTTATCTCTTCCCTGTGAGCAGAGATTGCTCTCAATTTTTGTTCCTGTCTGATTGCCTTTTCAACAACTCCATCCATGGTGGTTGGGCCGTGGACATCCACTTCGCCACCAATGATGGGATTCAGTCCCATTATGAATTTCCGTATTCTGAATTTCTCGTCAGCTTGGTACTGCGGCACATACTTAAGGAGTTTAGTAAACCCTTCCCAGTATTCCGTCACCGACAGCCTTCCTTGCGACCAGTTCTGAAATTCAGTCATTTTCCTATCAAAATAGAGTTGAGGCAGCCATCTTTGCCTAAAATATCCCTTAAATTGATCCCAAGTTATGTCTGATTCGACAATATTCAGCTCAACCTTACGGTTGTCCCACCAGGATGATGCTTCATGAGAAAGCTGATATGCTCCCCATATCGCTTTAGTCTCTTCAGAGAAGTTTCTTATTGCAAAGTATTTCTCCATTTCACTGAGCCAGTTTTCAGCTCCGTCCCCAAGAGTTGTTCCATCAAACTTTGGAGGACTTATTCTCTTTATATCATTTGTAAGTTCAGCTGCTAATCTTGCCCTTTTATTTTCAGGGGGATTAGGAGCAATTATGTTATTATCATCAACACCCGGATTCCCTCCGTTGATGTTGTCCACAGGAGGCAGCTGATCATTTATTTCAGCTTCATTATCCTCCTCTTCATTGCCCATTGACTGCTGTTCCAGTACAGTCAAACGATCCCTTGTATCAAGTAGGGCAGCAAGGATTTCATCCAGCTTTTGGGCAGTTGCTGCTTCTCCACCCTGCAACGGGTTATTCGCAGCATTCCCTCTTGTCCTGACCATTTTCTGTTCAATAAGAAAATGTAAACTTTATTAATAACGTGGACTCATTAGGTCCAAGAGCTGCAACCTTCAGCTCTGATACCAAGATGTAACATCCCCATTTTAAAACACCAGAACAAGGGAATTTTTTTTTTTTTTTTTAATAACGTTCTCTGTTATGAATTATAAAATTCAAACACACGTTCGAGATTTAGTAATTGTTCTCTGCCCAAACCACACAGTTTGGATCATACAATTTCTTTCAAAAACGAATGTTCCCTGTTCACATATTTACAATATGGAACACACATTCAATGCCATTCAATCTCATAACAGATTCTATATGCTGCTGTAAATGACTCGATGAACTGCCGATCTTCCATTTTCATGGCTCGGAGTTTCAACGATCCTTCATTTCATGACTCGGCAACAACCGATCCTTCATGTACATGACTCGGCAACAACCGATCCTTCATGTCTGTTTATGCATAGTATATTTTATATACTTGTTCTCATAACCTTCCCCGGTTATCGAAGTGATCCATTTAAGAAGCCTATCTGAATATCTGTTACTGATATTCATCTGACATCCTGCATCTTAAATTAAGTGATAAGGACAACGCAACCAGCAATTGCGATACTTTGGCCAAAGATTTTCACATGCTTTGCATGATCATATTCCTGGATGTGATACACATCTACGGAATACGTCCTTCACTTCACTTCACCTGTTATCTAGAATGGTCTTTCCTGGTTCCTACCAGTCCTCATTGTTTAAGTTCCGTTTTAAACTTTCGATACCAGCCAGTAATATGAGCGGGTATAGGAAGGCACTCCTGGTAACTAAAGATACGCAGACATACGGTGTCGTTACCCCACGACTCCGTGTGTCTGATTACCTTTAGTATTCCGGAGTCACTCCGTATACCAGATCATACCCTATCCCCACCCCAGCTAAGATCTACACATTCAGCCTATGTATTCTAAATGTTTTAATTCGGGAGGGCATTGCTATATGTCAGCTGCAACAATGTGTCGTCATGAAGACCCCGTCTTCATGAAGACACCTTGCTGTAGCTGGCGTATACCAATGTCCTGCAGAATTCTCCCAACGAGAATACACATCCTGCCCAAGTGACTTAGCCACGAGTTAATAGTTTAAGCAATTTTCAGCATCCACGCTGATCCCTTGATCCTCGTTTCCGTTGCAGTTGTATATAACTAAGAAGGACTAAACTGTCCTTTAGTTCGTTATGTATCGTCTCCTTCGTACCGAAGGGTTACATTTCCTTACTTGGTCCATTTCTTAATCATTAGATTAAGCATTCCGTACCGACGGACATAATAAGTTTACCTACTAAACTTAACCAAGATGTTTCCAACTGCAACTTATTTCAGAATATTAACTTATTAGACGTCATTCAAACGAGGTCTAATCCTTGAGAAATGAATTCATTTATTTCCCTTCAACGTTATATAGTTAAGGATCATTAGTTATGAACATATGCATCCAATAACCTTTATTCTGAATTTTATCAAACGGGATCATTAATGAGGTTTGAAAACGAAGTTCAAATACTCCCAGTTTAAATTGATATTCCTTAGCTCCTAAGCTAATCCTGAATACCCTCTGATTATAAAATCATATTCCTTTTAATTCTTTTTTTTTTTAATGTCAATTCAAAATTCATCTTTACCCAAGTATGAATTAATTGCATTATTCAACTTAAAGGTTGTATTTAAGTAAGAATAAATATCAGTTTCATTTCAACATCCATCCGAGGATTACGAAACAATTCCAAATTGAGAAGTAACATTTTATTCCCAATTTATATAACAATATCAAACTGATATAATTATTGAAAATATCACACTTGTAACTGTATTCAATATTTCAAGTCATAATTTGTACATTTGCCAATCCAACTGATTGGGTATAGTTTTTACAAAGTATTTATACAATTCATGGACAGAAGAATATATTTTCTTCTTTCACAATTCCTCAAAGAGGAATAAAAGCAACAGTTACAATTTAATTTACACCAAATCAAGAGGCATCAGAAGACAGCCAAGTCTTCATTCTAATCAAATTTCATCTGCAAAATGAATTGCACGGGTCAGTTCAATGAACTGAGCACATTAAGCACTTATCCTTAAAATAAGATGCTTCAACTAACTGTTTCAATAAAAGAACCCTGCTTTTATGAAACAACAGCAAAACATCAATCTCGAAAAGCACAAAAGAGAGATCAGCATACCCACTAATTCATCAAAATATCATCACAACCAGCCAAGGGACTGCTGTCCCGTTTTCACATAATCATTGCAAGTATCAATTTACAGTATTTGCAAAGTTAGGAATACAAGTAGCTTGCTGCCTACATAGCATACAGTTATCTTTTCCACGCCTTTCATTAATAACAATTGCAAGGAATGAAACTAACTGAAAATAAATCCATTACTTTCCTTTCCGTTCATGAAGCATGTTAATTTTAAGGCATTCAAGTACAACAAGAAAGCGAACAGCAATGCATATAGTAGCTCTCATCTTAAGCACTATAATTTTCTTCATTCACGAATTCCAGGTTCCTAACCGGACGAAAGAAGAAAGATCATTTTCCTAAAACATTAATTCATATCTCTATTTCTTTCCACATGACCGTCCTAACAGTGGAATCCAAACGAAGGACAAATCAAAATAACAGTTCAGAGTGAAACTTACAAAATCCACTCGGAATTCACTTTCTGGCAGCAAGAATAATTTCATTTATTTCCAGTTCATATGAATGCCAAACAGGTTAGTAAGACATTATATTTATCGTGGAGCAAACCATATCAATATGTATATTAGGTATTTGCTATACTAGAAGATTCCCTACTTCTTACACTGTATAGCTAACCAACAACAATTTTGCAACCACATGAGTATGTATATTCATATAATCTTTTATACCTCTGAACACATATAGTTCTTAACGACAAGTTGTACATTGCTGTTACCTACAGCAAGATCGAGGCATATGCACAGTAAACTCCGATGTTACTTTCAGAGTTCCAAATATCAAAAAAAAGAAGAATTCATTCTCTATTATTTCATTAAGAACAATCATTGTCTTCGGAATGAAGTAAAAACATTCCATCACGTTTTTCTAAGCAAGACAACTCAACTCAGACAGATAACAGCGAAAACGTTCTCATTGATAAGCAAGAAGGAAAATGAACAGCCAAACGTGTCATCCTTTCTTTTCCCAAGACCATTCGTGTGCTTATAAAGAAAACAATATCGTATTCATAATAATCAACACAACAGAGAGAGAAAAGAAATTATTTTCTTTTCAAAAGAAGTTTCAGTATAACACGACCTTAAACTTCTCATACATCCTGTACCATCATAACACGAAGGACCATATGACAAGAGCATTATCACAGTGGTGAAAACAACCATACAGTCTACCGGTTCGGATATAAAACTCTAAACAGTGAATACCCATTCCATGAAGCTCAAAAGAAATGATATTCTTTTTAATTCCAAACAGCATACAGCAACAAAAGATCTCATTTCCTTCAATGAAACTTCAGTACAGAAACAAGTCAAGCCGTTCACACTGCCTTCAACATTTTATCTCAAAAATTCATGTGACAAAGACAATCACACAACAATAAAACAATTCGCACTGCCTGTACTGTTCTTATAAAACATCTATTTCATACACCATACTGTCAACAAACCCGCACGTCGAAGAAGTGTTTCCAACCAATCAATTACAAGGACGGATTAACCACAACAGCAAAGGGGACGACTGTACCCCGTTATTTCCAAAAATGACAGCAAGAAAGGAAGGAAACCCAAATCATAGCAATAAAACACGACTGTAATTCCATTTTTCTTTTCACAGGTAATAGCAGTTCCAAGCACAACATCAAGTAGGACGATTACACTATAAGGAATAGTTTATACAGCCTGTCCATTTCATACCACATGTACAGAAGAAGAAAATGTTTATTTCTTTCTACAACACGGTCAGCGACCACAACGGTAATTCCTATTCCAAACAAATTGAAGCAACCACAATTCAGGCCGAGCAACCAAGCCATTTCATATCATTTTCCAAGAAAAAGAAGGCAAGAATCAACAAATCCATTTCCAAATCAACTAAAAAAACAATCAAGCAATCCCAACCCAAGAGCAGGGTTGTTTTAATGAAACATTTAAATCAAGCAAAGATTTTAAAGAGAAGGGCTTAACATGCCTGTGTTCTCTCTTTTCCAGAACTCGAAGAAAGCTTCGTTTTTCCGCGTTTTTCTTCCACAACGGCAACACAATATTCCCAGCACTTTCTTCCTTCTTCCTGGCTGATCAACAGCCTCAAAACTTCCAAGAAAATGCCAAATGCAAGAGCTGGCTCGACCGAACCAGGTCAGAGAAACCAAATGCAGAGCAACTTTACAAAAGCTCGAACCAACAAAAATGAAAATCAATTTTTCTTCATGCTGTTTCCAAGGCAGGCTGGTCGCGAGGACCAAGAACCATTAATGAAATAAAGGCTCGCCCTTTTTCCTTATTTTCTACGCCACCTCCACTTGGGTTGGCAAGTCTCCAATTTTCAAATTTTCCATGCAAATGAATTTAGCCAAGCTTCCAAATGGATACATCTATCTCCTACCTGTCCCGCCAAAACTGGCGCCGTCCATGAAAGGGACAGCTCATTAATACCAATGAATGCCTCCTACCCATCCTTATCCCTTTCCTCCCAAGGGTCTACGTACCCCCTTAGTTTAGGATTAGTTTAGGTTACATAGTTCATTCGACCTAGGTCTTAGTTAAACCTTAGGTTTTTAGAATTTAGATTTATTTTCCTTTCTTTTTTTTTTTTTTTGCAATTTAAAAATCCACTTAGGATAGTAGTGTAGGATGTATGTTAGGCCTTAGGGTTAGTTTAGGTTTAATTCACACTAACCACTAACACTAACAACTTCCTTCCATCCCCTTACTAACATCCACGTTAACGCAGAGCAGGACGTTCCGTCCTTCCGATTACATGCCAAGGCCACCCGTGTCCAGGTGTTTCTCGCCCCACGAGGTCCCGAATTCGACAGTACAAGGTTCAAGAATCGAACCCCTGTCGTTGGCATTTTCGTGCTAGCTATTCACACCTGTAATCAGGCGCTGCACGCTCATAATAATCCTAGTCCATTTCAAGTGTGAATCAACATAGAAACACAAGAGGACCTCAGCATACTTGAATCAATGGAATTGATTCTGGGTATGCTGTCAATCAGCACAAGAGCAAGCAATTATACGACAATCTGTCGCCACATCAGCAAACACACAAGTACAATATTTGCTGTTCCATGCAATAAATCACAATATGCAAGAATCCAAATTAGCAACACATTCTCTTAAGATCAAAACATATCTTAACATGTTTGCTTCCATTCCAAGAGCTATAACAGTATGTAAAACATTCACCAAGTTAACATACAAAATCAGAGTGTTACAAGATTAACGGTATGGAAGCGGACCGGTTGCTAGTCGTATAGGCTAGCGGCCCTAAGGAAATGGTATTGATAAAAAAAAAAGTTAGGTGGGATGGAAATGTCGTCGTCCACATCGAGTGATGCTTCTGACTTAGCAGGAGAAGATGGTTTCTCAATAGGAAGAGGCTCATCGAGAATAGTGACGGTGGCTTTTGAAAGAGGTTTAAATCCTAAACCAAATTTTTGATGTGGCATGAGAGTAGGAATGGATGTGAGGTCATGCACACCTTGCTCATATTTTCCTAGACCAAAACCCTTCCATGTGCATCGATATAGATAAGTTTTTGCAAACGTGGGATTTTGTAGATAATCGAACCCTGTTAAGTAAGGTTTGGTCCTAGGAGGAGAATCTGGGTGATAATGAGGCGTATCAAGACCACCATAGATGAAATTAGTCTGTTGATTGGGCAGACCAATGGTGACGATGTGACTGAGACCTGGTTGATACTCAGGTTGTTTGTCCGGTCTACCATACTCACTAGGATTGAGATGGGCGTCGAAAGAAAAGAGAGGAAGCTCTCCTAGTGAGAAACGCTGCAATGTCTCTTCTAGATTTTGTAAATCTGGTAGTTTGGTTGCAGGTATAGAAGAAGATGAGGCCCCGTCAGGAGAAGAAGTATTTTCCTTTAGAGGGGCAGACCTTGTGGTCAGGTCGCATTGTGCGGAAGGAAAAGGATCTCCTGGATGAGTATATATTTTGCCCTCATATTGATATTTTAAGCATCGATGGAGGGTGGATGGGACACAATGCATTGTGTGAATCCAGGAGCGTCCGAGGATCATATTATAGTGGAATTTTCCTTCGACAATGTAGAAGAGTTCATGAAGCAGCTTCTTACCTACTCGAATGGGTAAGACCACAGTTCCTAGAGTAACTGCTAACTGATCGTTAAATGATCGAAGGGCGAAAGGCGGGGGTGACACTACGTTCTTTGGTAATTTAAGTTTCTCAAATGTGTGCAAGGAGATGACATTGAGTGTAGCTCCACTGTCGATCATAACACGTTTTAACGTGGTGTTGTCGATTTGGACTGTGATAAAGAGGGGAGCCTCCAAATCCTCTGAAGAAAGAGGAGGAACTTCCGAATCTTCAAAAGAAATGGCGGTTGATGGTCTATTCAATCCAATAACCAACTCGAAGGGCTGGGGCTCATCTGAATTTACTGTGATGTGATGCAGATTATCAATCAGAGCCTGGCGATGTTGTGGAGAGGATTGGATGAGGTCAAAAAGAGACATTTTGACCGGAGCCTGGGTGAGTTGTTTCATAACACTCTCCTCAACTGACACGGGAATTTGAACCCGAGGTGTAGCATGAATAGAGACCTTAGGTCGTGGGGCCAGTGAGGAAGGAGGAACTCCTTCAGGGGTTGCAGAAATGACAACCCGTGGTCGAGATGCTGTAGATGAAGATGGATTATCATAGTGTTGGGTTCTAGTGGTGATATGGATTGTGTCAATTTGAGAAGGTGGAAGATCAATTGGAGTGGAATCACTAGAGGTCTGAGTGGAAATTTGGGGCTCAGATGGGGCTAAGATGACAGGAGATACTTGTTCCTCCTCCTCTAGGAAAATATCACTTTCTTCCAAAAGGTTGTTGACAACAGCTTGAAGAGCTTTACATTCCTCAGTATCATGACCCGAGATATGGTGGTAAGCACAAATCAGATCAGAGTTAAACTAGGTAGGTTTAAATCCTTTAGGGTTATGGGGTTTAATCGGAGGAATGAGATATGGATGAAGATTGGATAAGTTGGTGAAGGATTTCGGTGTAGAACCCGGTAGATGAAGATGAGGACAGAGATGATGAAGGCGCTTCTTTTGCTTTAACAGACTGCCGCGGTAAAAGAACCTGCATGTTAGGTTTGACAGTCTTTTTAGGGATCATCTTATTTTTTTTGGACACTCTGGACGAACAGCCTTGGGCACTTGAGATGGAAGTAAGTGAGACATGATTGATTTTGGTGGAGGAGGGAGCCCCTAAAATAGATTTTGAAGATGATGGAGATGTGACAAGTGTTGTGGTCTTTAAAGATAAGGGAGGCTTGCTTGGTCGAAACTAATAATGATTTAGATGATGTCGATTTAGATGAGGGAGAAGCTTCCAAAGTAGGAGTAATCGGAGGGACATAGGATGCGCCTTGGTTTTTTGGTAATGAAGATGATGATCTTGATAGAAGAGGTGGGCGTCCTTGTTAGTAGGTAAGTCCACTTTTCGGGGTGTTGGTGAAGAATGTGTTGTAGAAGAAGATGATGGTTTCGATAAGTGTGTAGAAGAAGACACCTTCTCAGTGCGATAAATCCAATCTTTTATGGGGCGTAGAGAGATATTTTTGTGGGAAAGCACCAAGGGTCTTGATGGTTCGAAATATGGGCTTTCCTTTTTCAGGGATGGTGACAACTTCAACAGCATAAGGTGATTGTAACCTTTTCAGAGGAAGCAAATGGGGGGGTACTGATGGCGCAACGTTAGATTTTGGTTGTCTCGGTTTAAGTTTGGGAACCAAGTGTATAGGTGTCGGTGCTACTTCTTTTGATTTTCTTTTAATGGGGGAAGCAGCACTTGGTGGTGGAAGAGAGTGAGTGATGAAGAAGTAGTTCCTTGCGAAGGGACTACTTCTGGTGCAGTAATTATGGGTGAAACTACTGTAGGAAAGGAGACAGGGAGAGTCAAAATCGAAGATGTTTCCATCAGAAGTCGGCACAATTATAGGTACGTTCACCAGGGGCATAGTCACAGTGAGAATGGGAGCAAATAGAAGTAGATGTATCCGTGGTGGAAACCCGAAGGGATGTAATTGCCTCGAGCACTGAAAGAATGTCTGACGATGAGACAGATGAGGATGACATTGTCTCGGGTATGGATGGAAGGTCATACAAAGGAGCGGAGAGAGATGAATCCGTATCTAGCAATGTAGGAATATTCAAAGACGGGCTATCGGAAGATGGTGGAATTCCAGTGATTGGCGGAGTGGAAGGAGGTTCTGATTCGGTTGAAGTGTTTGCAGATGGCTTGATTTCAGAAGAAGATTCTTCAGTAGAGATGAAGTTGATAGTATGAGTGTTTGGTTTTTGAGACTCTGAAGGATTATGGTTCGGGGAATGATTGGGAAAAGGTTGTTTAAAAACATCCATTGCACCTGATTTGGGGGAGCATTTGGGTTATCCAGAATGAGCTCGCCTTTATCAATGAATTTCTGGACAAGATTTTTGAAAGTCTGACATCATTCGATTTCATGACCTTTTGGTTCTATGATAATGACAGAAATCATTTTCCCTATACCAGAATGGATGTTCTTGGCTTTCATCAATATTCCTAATAGGGGGAAGTTCGATCATGTGAACTTCCAACATTTTCTCTAAGATAGAGGCATATGATTCCCCAATGAAGTGAAAGATCGAGATGACGAGGGAGGTCCTTTTCAAGAAGATGAGGAGTCTCTCCGTGGTGTTTGATTAGAAGTAGCTATCAGCTCGTGATGTTTTTAATACGATAGCGTTGGTGGATCCCTGATTCTTGTCTTTAGAAGGGGAAGAATTTGGTTTGGTAAACCGAGAAAAATTTGGTTTAGATTTAGAGTGAAGTTTTAGCTTCCCTTGTTCAATGGCGCGAGATTCAAGTTTGCGTGCCAATTGTAAAGGCTTCTTCAAAGGTATGAAAAGTTTCAGATCCTTAAAGTGGAAGAAATGTGATTAGCACAAGATCGAGTAAACAACTCGATTTGTTGGGATTGAGGAAGGGAGAAAGACAATTGGTTGATTATCCCTCTCCAACGAGTGAAAAAGTCTGCAATAGACTCATCATCGAATTGACAAATGTTATAAAGATCTGTAATCGAGATCTTATGCGCGATATTTATTGAAAAGTTTTCAACAAACATCTGGGCCAATTGAGAGAAAGAAAACAAGGAATGTTGAGGAATGTTATTGTACCAGTCTAAAGCAGGACCCTGCTAGAGACATAGGAAAGGTACGAAGCATAAGCTCCTGATCCTAGACTATGAGGTAGCAAGCATGTTTGAATGCTCGCAAATGTTGTTGAGGGTCCTCCCGACTATGGAATTTTGAAAATTTAGGAAGTTCCCATTGGGGAGGATAAGGCTTAAAAGCCACTGAGGGATGAATGGGTTCATTACACACTTCTTCAAAGGAGTATGAAGGACGAGCCCCTTTTGTGGAGGCTTCCAAGTCTGTGATTTTCTTGAAAAGAATTTGAACCACGTCAGATTGAGGAGGAGGCACACTGGCATGTCCTACATAAGAAGCAAATGGTGAGATGTTGTTGAGGTGTCAACGGGGGATTCATCTGTTGATTGATAGGATGATAAGAGGAATAACCAGGCGTTCTGGGTGACACCTGGTGGGGTATTTGCTGTGAAGGATCCTGTGTATAGGCAGGTTGTGAGATAATAAGTGGTTGAGAAAATGAAGGTTGGATGACGGATGGAGCCTGTGATTGGTGGAGTCCTATGCTTGCTGACTGAATCGGATAGATTGAGGAACATGAGTGTTGATTTGATTGGACATATTGGGGAACAAGACCTGAAAGAGGCTTTCTACTGCCGGATTAGGCATTAAGGGTGCCGATGCTAAAGGATGGGTGAAGGTCACTGTTGCTGGAACATTGGAAGAAATACCCACTAGAGGATGAGAAGCAGGAACCAACTGACTATTCGGAGGGGGTTGGCTCATAAAGGGGTACTGACCTTGGGACACAATGGAGGGCATAGATGAATTAACAGCAATATGCGGTGTGCGCAGACGCATTCATTATAGCCAGGGCAGAGGACCTCTCAGAAGTAGGTTGTGGAATATTCGAGGTAACTGCGGTGTTAGGAATAGGTAAGACTATTTGAGAACTAGTCGATATGGTTGGTGGGAGAGAAAAAGGAGGCACAGGGGCCCCGCCCTTCTCCGTGACTCGAGGTGAGAGAGAGATGATAAAACTGGTCTACAAAGGCCTGGGATGGTTCACGAGAATAATCGTACACTTGTTGGATTGGTGGTCCTTGATCAGATATTTGAATAGACTTGTGTACTAGGTATTCCATAAGGGCTACCGGGTTACGTGGTCAAGGAGTGCCTGAAATTCAGGATCTCTATGAGGAACATACTCTACATTCAGAAGCAGATGACACCTCTGAAGGACTGGGGGAAGCTGGATGTCATGCTGGGATCACTTTAGGATTGATAGAAAGGATTATATGACCAAGATGGGGAACCAACTAAATAGCGGTCCCGAGGAAGACCTGGGGGGTGCCGAAACATCCACACTAGTGGTGATCTCGGAGGAAGAAGGGGCCAGTTGAGCCATTCTTCTAGATTGTAACCGAGTGATGACCGTCATAAACAAGACAAAAAAGAAGATTGACCTAACTAATGCACAGACAATTCAAGCAGCATAGGTGATTATCTCTTTTAAGTTTTTCATGCCTTTTAAGAAAGAAAATATTAGGGAAGGCTGTTTAGAACAGGAACTACTCAGATAGCCCAAACTAAGGATTTTTTGGGGAATGTTTTGGTGAGGAGTCCTGAAGGCACTTCAGTAAAAGACCGATACGTGGCTTGATATAGGGGCCTACCCCCAGCACTTCACACACCGCTGCGATAAGGGAGTCAGGTGCTTTGCCAATATATACCAAAACTTCCGTGAATTTATAGCGCGGCCCCGAGTACCGCGTAGGCTCTTCCTCTTGGATGTCACTTCCAAGTAGGCGAGGCCAGAGGAAGGAATTTTTGTTTAAATGCTTTATACCTAGATGATTTTGGCTTTGTGTGCAAGGGTGAAAAATAAAAATCAAATAGTGTCACTACCGATTTTGATCAATTTTCCAACCTAATTAAAACTAGATGAAAACATACAGCAAAATGACAAAGAAAAAGTTCTTTTTAAGCACTTAAAAATGAAGTGTTTGATTTCAATGAAGACAAGTCAAACAGATTCTTTCCCAAATGCGATTAAATTCTTTTTAAGCACCAAAAATTGAAATGTTCGAATGTGATAGAAAACAAACAAAGAACTTTTTTTTATTTTTTAGTTCTTAAAAAGGAGAAAACACCGTAAAAGAGAAATACCTGTAGACTTAGCTCTCCAAGGTGTGTGGACTTCAAAAAGTGCGTTGTTGAGCTCTTCCCCTCGAACAATCCCACGAACAAGCAAAGTGCTCTGCAAGAAGAGGTTAAGCAAACACCAAAGAAAAATCCAGAAAGATATATCTAGATAATGGTGAAACGGAAATTTCTATTTCAAGGAACTAGAAAAAATTTCAAGGAAATAACAATTTCACAATCTTAAAGAGCAAGAAATAAAAATTTTGATGAAAGAAAGAAATGCTCAAGCAAGGAACTGATAGAAATCAGTGAAGAAAAAGAACAAAGCTCAAAACTAGA
This sequence comes from Taxus chinensis, assembly GCA_019776745.2. Taxonomy (NCBI): domain Eukaryota; kingdom Viridiplantae; phylum Streptophyta; class Pinopsida; order Cupressales; family Taxaceae; genus Taxus; species Taxus chinensis. The sequence goes on along the minus strand of JAHRHJ020000209.1, from coordinate 66,135 downwards.
AAAGAAATGAACTTACCAATAAGGGACTTTGGTTAGGTCCCACTGGGCGTGCCAGAATGTAGATCAAGAATTTCTGCGCTTGTTACCTGTCCAAGTTAATGCACCAAACTAAACACAAAAACCCTGAAAAACTCCAATGAAATCGATACCTGATGGACAAGATCCGAAGATGTAGATGGATGAGGAAGCCGATGTAGATAAGACGGGCGCACATGAGACAATTTGCACAAGTAGATCCAAGTAACCTGCAAGACACCGATGCTTGACAGAAAAAGACCACGTTAAAATATATTTAGGTGGACTACCCGAGAAGCGGGTCCGGGAAGCGATAGAGCTTCCTCGGCATGGATGTCAGTCCACGTTTTCAATTAAGTAAAGAAGCATACATGATAAAAGATGTACGTAAAGACTAGATTTTCTGATTAAGGTAATAAACAGAATCTAAAATCAGTAGGCAGAAAGCAACAGAAAACAGGAAACTGTGAAAACAAAGCTGGATTTGTGTTACCTGTGTCCTTTTACCTGTCTGCAGGATGATCGGCAGTCGATTATGTATAATCGGCGTTGACTGATGTGATCGGCGTTGATTATGTGATCGGCGTCGACTAATGTGTCGGCGTTATGAAGAATTGGCATCGACTGATGTGATCGTCGTCGACTGAAGACGGCGTCGACTGAAAGTAGATTGGTCAATCAAAGGACAAACTGCGAGAAGATTAGACGGAAACCAAATCGGAAAGTGAAGGCTTGAAGATCGTCAATGTCTGCTGGATATGTCGAAGTTGGTGAGATACTGGAACAGAGTAACCAGAAGATCAATGCTGATATGTGTGATGTTGATTTGTGATAGATTGAGTAGAGTAACGGTGCTCCTCTCAGGGATTGATTTGGACATGGATCCATTCTCTTTGATAGATACACTGTAAGAGCTGTAGATGCGCAAAGAGATCTCTCTCAGGGATTCTGCACAAAACTCTTTCACGGTCTCGTGATCTATCTCTTTCTCGCTCTAAACAAAAGTCTCATGTCTAGGAAACCAACTCTTCTTCTAACCAGAGAGGATCTCAGTGTCTTTTCGTCCCGGTAGAACTGAGTTCTGGTCTTCTATTTATAATTGGCGCCACTCCTAAAAATCAGCGTCGACCGTACCGGTCGGCGCCGATCGCGGAACAGACTCCCGAGATGGCCAAAATGAACGATTTCTAGAAAGATAAGAGTTATCCCTCCAATCAAATATGGGAAATATCCCGTTACTTGGTTCCATTGAGAGGAAAATAGATAGGGGATGATACATAATGATAGGAAGTAAATTGATGGGGTAGATAAGTAGGTTAAGATACATGTGAAAAGGTGTAATTAAATAGTTAATATTTAATTACTCATGGGTAAATATAATGGGGTGAATTAAACTTAGGATAGGTGTTTAAAATGCAAATTGAATAATATCCCAAGGGGATAGTGGTGATATAAACGTGCCCCAGGTTACCTGAGAGGATAAACAAATGTACGAGGGACACTAAATTGGGTAACCAATTTTAGGTGTCTACAGTAAATGTTATCTTTCACCCCCCAGGGTTGAATTGATAACATACATCAGGATTTTCCAAGTTGGCTGACAAAGGATGACACTGAGAGAATGCGAGAAGTTGGAAAATAAGCCTGGGCCAGAAAAAATTGTGAAAATCGCCCTTGAAAATATTTGGGACATGCGGGACACCAAGGCACGGTTTGGCCAAAACGCCTCCAAGTGGCCCATCGAAGCAAAATCTGGGAAATGGACACGAAATGCCCGATTTCAGCCGAAAGAAAGAAAATTTGCTTTCACCGAAATAGTCTTGGAAGACATGAACCGGCCGGTTGGGCCGAAACTTTCACATTGGGACATCCGGGAAAAAAAGGGCTGCTTTCGTGAAAAGTCTGGCAGACCTGTGGACGTATCACAATCATGACACGTGTCATTTCAAGGTAAAAGGTCCAAAAAGTCAAAGGGACTGAGTTTTCCTAAGCATGGAACCAAGCCAATGAAATAGTGTCCATGTGTCCAATTTTGGAGTAGGCACACAAGAAGGAGAGAGAATTAAGCAGTGAGAATCAACGCATGCCACATGTCGTCCAGGTGGCAGAGCGTGGGAAAAAGAAATTTCAAAACATCCGTTTTCGCCTGTTTTGTGCCCTAAATCTTCAGATCGACATATCTTTCGATCCAGAGCTCAGATTTGCACGTTCTTTATATCAACGGAAAGCTTATGAAATTCTCTACATGATTATGGGGTTAATCTTGAATTTTGGTGTAGTCTGGAGAGAGAAAATTGAGAAACGGCTCTGACCGCGTGTTCATGGCTAGAAGTGACATTTCAGCGACCAGATTTAATGCAGAATGGGTCGCATTCTCCTGTAATTCAGTCAAAGTGATAGGGTATGGGTTTGTAAGGTCCCCCATGCCATTTTAATGCACCTGCAGTCAAGAAGGGATGGGCTCTCATGTTTTTGTACGTTTTCTGTCTCAGGGGCTCGACCCTTGCATATGTAAAAGCCAGATTTGGCTCATTTCTAAGAGGGGAACATTTTTGACATAGCAACTTCTTCTTTCACCTCCAGCAAGGTGGTTGATGCAAGAATCAGACCTCTCCAAATATTGTAACAGTTTTTACCTCTCTGAATGTTGTAATGCAGTGATTTGGGTACTGGAAATGATAATGCAAGCTTTGTGAATGGTTTTCAGTCCTTTGTTTGTATTATTTGCTTCATTTCAGATCCTAAGTTATATCTTATCAGTCTGTGTATGTTTCATGTTGCAAATCTCTGGTTTGTGTCTATGTTTCTTGACAGAAATGTTTCACCACTCCTTTTGGTGCATCACCATCTTTAGTTAGTTTCAATTTTTGCATTTCTACCCTGTCTCCTTGCAATTTAGAGTAGGATTAGGATCTGAACCTCTGTAGTTTTGTAAAATATAGATCTAAATCAGAGGAGTTTGAGGAACCAACCTCTAATCTGGAGATTCCTCTCTCAGTTTCACAAGTCCCCACACTTGGAGAGAGGTTTCCATGTTGTGCAATCACACTGGATGCTAGAGTGATCAACCTAGAAGCCTGATCTACATCCAGGGGTGTTGTGAGTCTGCTATAACAGTTTTGGCATGCCTGGTGGGACAATGGTCTCATTTTTTATTGCAGCAAGTTGATGTGCATCTGATGCAATTTTCTTGCTTATAAGAGCTATTATTTGCATATCTGGCGACTCCAAGGGGAAGAATCAACTGGTTCCAAGTGCAGGCCTGAAAACTCATGAGAAGAATCACCACAAGGTCAAGAGTTGGAGAAGAAGAAGTGCTGTTTGAATACCTGCAATTATCTCCAAGAAGAAGGCAAAGAGGAAGAAGGATTCAAAGGTCTCCATCTCCACCAAACAGAACTCTCTCAACTCCTCCACCTGGTAGGCCTTTCATTCAGTCAACAAGGGTTTTAAGACCAATTAGAATGGCTCAGAACAATCCCTACGTCAACTTCACAGGCAGCAGCCCACTTGCTCTCAATGCACAACATCCAGTTCCTATTGCAGCCTTGAAGAACATTCCCTACTTCACTGGAGAAAATCAGACTACTCCAGGTGATCATGTTAAAGATATTGCTAACCTTTGTGCAATTCATGAAATCAATGAAATGCAAGTGGCTGTCAAGTTACTGGCATCTTCCTTCAAGGGTAAAGCATTGCAATGGTTTAGGAGCCTTGGAGCTGGTTCTATCACAAACTGGAATCAGCTGTGTATTGCACTTCATGAGCAATTTGGAGAGAAGGGAGACAACTTGTCTCTTTTGGAGCAGCTGACAACTATCAAGAGAGCCCCCAACGAGCAGCTGACTGACTTCAACTTCAGATTTCAAAGGTCTTGGGATAGGATTCCAGTGGCAGTCAGGCCAACAGCAGAAGGTGCTTTTCTATATTATCTTAAAGCTTTAAATTCTGATATTTCTATGTTGATTCAATCTATGGGAGGCATAACTATCCCTATGGCTTATAGCATTGCCATTAGGGCTGAAAATTATCTTATTCAAGCTGGTAAACTTGCTCCTAGGCCTCCCATGCCCTTGTATCCAAACTTAGAAAATCCAAGCACTAGTCAAGCACCCACTTTGGCTCCTGTTCCCACTCCTAGAAATCAGAGTTCAAATGAAGCTTCCACTTCATCTCCAAGTGCCCCAAATGAGCTTCAAGAGGTCATGAAGCAATTGCAAAACCTAGGCAATGAGCTAGTTACTCTCAAGAGGCAACAAGCCCAAGGTTTCAGACCTTCTTATCAACCCCAAGCTCAGCCTAATAGGCAGCCATACCAACCACAAAGACCACCTAATCCAGCTGCAAATATGAATCAAACAAGGCCTCCTGCCAATAGACCATTCCAGCCCTATAATCCAAATGCCATATCTACCTCTAAGGCATTAGTGCCAACACAGAACAACATTGCTCAGGAATATGATTGGTGCTTTCCATGCAATGAGCCTCATAACCAATCCATGTGTTTCAATGGTGCTCTCAATCAAGCATTGATGGTGACAACTACTGGTGTGGAGGGTGAGGGCAGTCAAGGAAACAGTCAACAACAAGAAACATTCCAACAGCAATCAGCCCCAAATGACACCACATTGGTGAACTGGCAAGCAGAAGATTTTTGTGGCATGAATCAAGCAGTTTCTCAAGGTGTTGCAGCCAACACAAGGTCAAAGAGGAGAAATTTGGGTGAAGAACAGCCATTAGCCCCAGCCAATCCACAACCTTCCACGGCTCCACAAATGATTGGCAAGCAAAGTCCAGTTTCAAATGCACAAGGGCAGCCAAGAACAACCCCTAGGCCAACTCAAATGCCAGCTGTTGCTGCCCACGTGCAAGGAGTAAATGTGCAAACCAAGGGACAGCAGAGAGATCCTTCATCACCATTCAGTATCATTGATCAGATGAAGAAGACAAACGTCAACATATCAATGTGGGAATCCCTATCTATCCCAGGCCAAAGAGATCTGCTGCAAGCTGCCATGAAGGATTGGCCAACTTCGAATCAGCAGGTTCAGATGCAAGACAAAGTGCTTACAAATGCTGCCCAGCCTGAAGGAAGTCATGGAGGACAACAAGGTAAAATGTTGAAGCCCCCTCCTTTCTATGTTTCATTAATCATTGGAAATCAGCTAGTACATAATTGCATGATAGACTCCGGGGCAAGTAGCTCAGTAATGCCTAAACAGATAGCTGATCAGCTAGGGCTCCAGTATGAAATAACATCTAAAGGGGTAGTGCAGCTAGATGGGACAGCAATAGCAACAGTTGGAGTGATTAGAAATTTGAGTCTTACCTTGCATGCATGTCCAAATGTTGTTGTTTTACAAGATGTATCAATCATAGACCTTCCACCACTCTTTGCCCTTTGCTTGTCAAGGGACTTCACAGCCAAGATTGGGGGGTATTTGTCTGCTGATTGGTCACACATGCTATTCAGAACAAGATATGGAACTAAGGCCACAATCAGATCTGAACCTATTGCAAACTTCCATATTGAGCCTTACACTCCAAGTCAGATTAATGCCAATTGCTCAGCATTTGATCAAGAAGATCACCCTAGCACTGATGAGGCTGACACCAAGGTTGGAAGTATCCCGGATCTAACTCTTGATGAATGGGCAAACAAGATACATGCTTTTGATCCCTATCAAGAAGTAGAAGAATCTGCGCTAGGAGTTTATTGTTTACATGAAGAGAATCAACCTCTCCCCAGCATCACCAAGCCAGATCATAAAGACAAGAATGAAGTATGGCAATTGTTCTTTGATGGGTCAAGGAGTAGACAAGGTGCAGGAGGAGGAGCTATGCTCATCTCACCGCAAGGTATAAGGTATTACTCAGCCTTCCGTTTCCAATTTTCCTGTTCAAACAACACGGCTGAGTATGAAGCCTTAATTCATGGACTGCACTGGGCAATGAAGAAAGGCATCAAGAATTTACAAGTATTTGGTGATAGTGAGCTGATTGTAAACCAAGTCAAAGGAAAAAATGCTGCCAAAAATGATCTGTTGAAGAACTACAAAAATCGGGTATGGGATCTTATTGAAGATCTTGAAGCTTTTAGCATCAATTCCATCCCAAGAAAAAAGAATGAAGCCGCTGACAGGCTAGCAGCAATTGGGGCTGCATTTGATGTTGTAGAAAGTATCAAAAGTGAAAAATCTCAGCCTCATATCAAATTGGTTGTGAGACCAGCTGTTCCGGATAACAATACAAGTTGGCAAGTCTTCGAGAATGATCAGCAAATTGTTAATTTCCTACAAGAAGAAGCTGAGTTCTCCGCCAGGAATCAAGACAAGCTGCATCAGCAGTATGGTGACCAAGTGGTGCAGCTGAGAACTAACAAGTTACCAAAAGGCCTCATAACCTTGGAGTCAATCTTCAACCCGAATGATCAGTTCCGGAAGGAGAAAGTGAACATTCAAGTAAAGGGTGAAGATTCAGAGCCTATTTTAGTGGAAGAAGGCAAAACATTGCAGATTGGCAAAGTAAGTACCTCACAAGAGAAATCTGATTTTGTTCAGCTTTGTCAAGAGTTCCCAGATGTCTTTGCTTGGACTTACAAAGATCTAAGAGGTTTCAACCCAAAGTTGGCACAACATACTATTGAGCTGGATCCGGAATCCAAGCCTGTCAGGCAAAAGCAAAGGCCAGTGAATCCCCATATTGAACCTCTCATGAGAAAAGAGTTAAGCAAGCTTATTGAGGCCAGTATCATCTTCCCCATCAAACACTCAAGTTGGGTCGCCAACTTAGTCCCAGTCAGAAAGAAGAATGGAGAGATCAGGTTGTGTGTCGACTTCAGAGATTTGAATAGAGCCTCTCTCAAGGATCATTATCCACTCCCTTCCATGGAGCAAATATTGCAGGTTGTAGCTGGTTCAGAAAGGTTTTCACTACTTGATGGCTACTCAGGCTACAATCAGATTATGGTGAGGGAGGAAGATCAGTTCAAGACAGCCTTCACAACCAAATGGGGCACATATGCCTACAAGAAGATGCCATTTGGGCTATCAAATGCTGGAGCCACCTTTCCAAAGGGCAATGGATATGGCATTCAAAGGCTTGATCAACAAGATAGTGCTGATATACCTAGATGATATCACTGTCTTCTCAAAGAATGCAGCAGACCATCTCTTTCACCTCAGGCAAGTGTTTCAGAGGTGTAGAAAGTTCGGGGTATCTTTGAATCCCAAGAAGTGCATATTTCTTGCTCATGAAGGAAAGCTCCTAGGCCATATTGTCTCGAAAGAGGGACTGACAATTGATCCAGAGAGGGTTGAAGCCATAAGCGCACTACCATTGCCAAGTCACAAGAAGGCTCTTCAAAGCTTCTTGGGAAGGATCAATTTTGTCTGCAGGTTTGTCCCAGATTTTGCAGCCCTTGTCAAGCCCATCACCAAAATGTTAAAGAAGAGCATGGCTTTTAAGTGGACAGCAGAAGGCAAGGAGAGTTTTGAAGCAATCAAAGAAGCTATCTCTCAAGCACCAACTCTCATCAACCCAGACTTCTCCAAGGATTTCATCCTCTATGCATTTGGAGGTGATGACACTATTTCTGCCATTCTAGTACAGCAGAACAAAGATAATGATGAGCAGCCAGTTGCCTTCTTCAGCCAGAGCCTAGATGACTATGAGGTGAGGTACTCTTTTATTGAGAAGCATGTGCTTGCAGTAATCAGAAGCTTGAAGAAATTCAAGCATTTAATCTCAAACAACAAGGTCCAGTTGCTGGTCTCACATGCTGGAGTTAAGGACTTCCTCCTCAACAAGGATTTGAATGAGAAAAGGGCAGGTTGGATCACCCGTGTCATGGAATATGACATTGAGATCAAGATCACCAAGCTGGTAAGAGGGAAAGGATTGTGTGAGCAGCTGGTTTTGGGGAAGCAAAAAGAAGTATGCAACAAAGAAGAAACTGTTTTGACAGTCCAAGACAGCCATGAGCCAAGTGGCAATCAAGAAGAAGACAATGCTTCCCCCACTCCTTGCTGGACCCAAGGTATTATGCACTTCCTAGGCACAGGCCTATGCCCTCCAGAGATGAACAAGACCCAAAGGAGACACTTCAGATTGCAGGCTGTTCCGTATGCCATTGTTGATGGAGTTTTGTTCAAGAAAGATGTGAATGGAGTGCTGCTGAGATGCATTAGCACAAATCAGATTCAAAGGGTGTTGGAAGAGTTTCATGGTGGACCAGCTGGTGGCCATTTTGCACCAAGAGTGACAGCTCTAAAAATCATGAAGGCTGGTTATTATTGGCCTAAAATCTTCAGTGATTGCTATGCATGGATCAAGAGGTGTAAGAATTGTGCATTCTTCACAGGAAAAGAGAGACTTGCTGCCCTTCCATTGCATCCAATCTCAGTTGACCAGCCATTCATGCAATGGGGTTTGGACTTCATTGGAGTCATTAATCCCAATTCAAGCCAAGGGCACAAATGGATTTTGACAGCCACAGACTACTTCACCAAATGGACAGAAGCAGTAGCACTCAAAGAGGCAAATGAGTCTAGCATCTTAGACTTTTATGAGGGGATAACAACCAGATTTGGTGTACCTGCCACAATAATCTCTGATAATGCATTGGCATTCATTGGATCTAGGGTGACTGAGTGGGCTGTCAAGAATGGTATTTACCTAAGCACTTCATCAAACTATTACCCTCAGGGTAATGGCCAGGCCGAGTCTACAAACAAGAACTTGTTGAGGATCATTAGGAGGACTCTTGATGAGAATCAGAGGTCTTGGCATACCAAACTGAAATCAGCCTTATGGGCTGATAGGATAACTCCCAAAAGATCCACAGGTAACTCTCCATTTAGGCTTGTCTATGGAAGAGAGGCAATCTTGCCCATGTCACTTGAGTTGCCAACATTGGAACTCATGAAGCAGCTGGAGTTGCTTGAATTTGAGCCCATGGAGGTGAGGTATGCAGAGTTGATGGAGCTGCAAGAGATCAGAAATCAGGCATCCCAAGCAATGGAAAAGGATCAAGCTTTGATCAAGAAGACCTTTGATAGAAAGGCCAAGGATAGATCTTTTCAAGTTGGAGATCTAGTGTTGAAATGGGATGTGGACAGAGCAAAACCGGGAAGGCATTCAAAATTTGATGCCATTTGGAGTGGCCCATACATGGTCACAAAGTGCAAGAACAACAATGCTTTCCAATTAGCCTCATTGGATGGTGAAGAACTGCAGATTCCAGTCAATGGAATCTATCTCAAGCGTTGCTTCTAGAGGGAAGTTCACTACCTCTGTAAATATTAGATTAGATTTTCTTTCCTCCAAGTGCTTGTGCACATTGTTTTGCTGTAGGTTAGTTTTGTTTTCCCTAAGTGCTTTGGCACAGCTTGCTGTCCATGGAGATGTTTAGCAGTCCTTGCTTTCATCAGGTGACATTCCATCTTCCTCCTTGCACATTCTGAGTCAGTTGGGTTCTAAACAGAATATTTGATGACTCCATGCCCAATGGACTGCTTCAGGCAACTGGTATCTTCTACCTAGCAGGCAGGTATCCCCGCTGAGTCACCAAATTGTTATCCAAATTCACCCCCAGGGTTGATTTGATAACATACATCAGAATTCTCAAGTCCCAGGAAAATGGATGGATTCAGGGCAAAAATCATGTTTCTAGGGTCCCCTCAGAATTTTTTCTAACTCTCCTGTCCAGGTTGAAAAGAGCAAGTTCTGAGAAAAGGTGAAAAGGCTGCAAAAAACAAGCTTGGGCCAGAAAAAATTGTGAAAATTGGCTAAGTCCTAGTCCTCGCAGCAGTCGGGACATGAGGGACGTCTGGGCGCGAATCGGCCGAAAGGCCGCCAGGCAGTCTGCAGGGCAAAGGAACATCCGGGCCGTCGGGACGCGTGGGACGCGGAAAGCCGGTTCGGCCGAAGGAGAAGAAAATTGACTAACTGCTCTGGGACATTTGGGACATGAAGACGCGAAGGGCGCGAACCACCCGGTTCGGCCAAAAAGGAGAACTTTCGCACTAAGCAGTTGGGACATCTGGGCCGCAAGGACGTGAAAAGGTGAAGCGGCCGAGAGCAAAGGAAGCCCATTTCAGGTGGTTCGGAAGAATTTGTCCCAGACAGTCCGGGACAGTTGGAACAAATGGACACGAAGGACGCGAACCGGCCGGTTCGGCCGAAACGGGGAACTTCAGCACTGGGACAGTTGGGACAAAGGGACGCATGGGACGCGGATAGCCGAAGGAGCCGAAAGCCAATCAAGCAACGCCACATGTCATCGGCCGAATGAGGGACAAGGAAGCCCATTTCAGGTGGATCAGGAGTTTTTGTCCCAAACAGTTTGGGACATCCGGGACATGAAGACGCGAAGGGCGCGAAAAGCCGGCAGACCCACGGACCAATCAAATCACGACACGTGTCACAAGGGAGAAAGTCCAAAAGTCAAAGGGCGAGGTTTCAAGCACTGACCCGAGCCAATAAAAAGAGGACATGTGTCCAATGAAGTAGGGAAGGAGAGAGAATTACGCATCCAATCAGCGCTTGACACGTGTCATCCAGGTGGCAGAGCGCGGGAAAGATTTTCAAAACACATTTTCACCTGTTTTGTGCCCTAAATCTTCAGATCGACATATCTTTCGATCCAGAGCTCAGATTTGCACGTTCTTTATATCAACGAAATCTTATGAAATTCTCTACATGATTCTGGGGTTAATCTTGAATTTTGGTGTAGTCTGGAGAGAGAAAATTGAGAAACGGCTCTGACACGTGTTCATGGCCAGAAGTGACATTTCAGCGACCAGATTTAATGCAGAATGGGTCGCATTCTCCTGTAATTCAGTCAAAGTGACAGGGTATGGGTTTGTAAGGTCCCCCATGCCATTTTAATGCATCTGCAGTCAAGGAGGGATGGGCTCTCATGTTTTTGTACGTTTTCTGTCCCCTGGGCTCGACCCTTGCACTGTAAAAGCCAGATTTGGCTCATTTCTAAAGGGGGAACAATTTTTGACATAGCAACTTCTTCTTTCACCTCCAGCAGGTGGTTGATGCAAGAATCAGACCTCTCCAAAAGATTGTAATAGTTTTTACCTCTCTGAGGTTGTAATGCAGTGATTTGGGTACTGGAAATGATAATGCAAGCTTTGTGAATGGTTTTCAGTCCTTTGTTTGTATTATTTGCTTCATTTCAGATCCTAAGTTATATCTTATCAGTCTGTGTATGTTTCATGTTGCAAATCTCTGGTTTGTGTCTATTTGCTTGACAGAAATGTTTCACCACTCCTTTTGGTGCATCACCATCTTTAGTTAGTTTCAATTTTTGCACTTCTACCCCTGTCTCCTTGCAAGTTAGAGTAGGATTAGGATCTGAACCTCTGTAGTTTTGCAAAATATAGATCTAAATCAGAGGAGTTTGAGGAACCAGCCTCTAATCTGGAGATTCCTCTCTCAGTTTCACAAGTCCCCACACTTGGAGAGAGGTTTCCATGTTGTGCAATCACACTGGATGCTAGAGTGATCAACCTAGAAGCCTGATCTGCATCCAGGGGTGCTGTGAGTCTGCAACAACAATCATTCAATCGACAAGGAAACATGGCACCTCTTGGTTGGATGTAGATCATCTTAATACTTCAGAAAGTCCATGAAAAACCTCATTTTTAAAATTTGTCCACGTGGGTGAATGGCACTCATTTGAAGATTTAATTTTGGGATTTGCCTTGGAGTAGCGCCGGGAGGAAACATGGAGGATTCTGCTTCTTGGCCCAGAATTAGATAAATTTTATGCAAATGGATATAGTTTGGTGAAACAGGACACATGGCAAGCTCATACTCATTCAAGGTCTCTACTCTGGGCACCATCTTGAAGTTGCGCCATGGAGACACGTGGAGGAACCGAGCATGTTCGGGGACCGGCCCTTGACTTTCATTCTAAAGAAGTGCATCAGGCTGACACATGGAGGCCTCCACTCACTTTGCATTTTACTTAGACTTTTCAATGTTCAAAAGAAGATTTCTTTGGAGCATGATATGTGGCACCTTCTATGAAACTTTAAGTGTTCAGACAAACCTCTCCAGAGCAAGACACATGGAAAACCCATGCTTGTTCAAAGTATCAAAATTTTGGGACCATCTCAAGGAGCGCCGTGGTGAAACGTGGTAATTTGAAAAGTCAAAGAGGTAGGGAGGAGGACCATCAGGGGAAACTTGGAAATTTTTCCTGTTGTATTGAAATGGATCAAAGTATAAAAAAAGCCCTCGAGCCCGAGGGAAATAGTCAATGTTTTTCCCAGGTAAATGGAAGAGGGTGCGGGCTGGTGAAGGAAATGTTAAAAATTTTACTTCATGAAATATGATTAAAATATGAAATCAGAGCGCTTCCCCTTAGCCAATAATATGAGGACACATGTGTCTTATGAGAGGGAAGAGCCATAGAGGAAAAATGAAATTTTTTCCTTTTTCAAAAAGATGTAAAATGTGTAAAATTGATCCGCGACTCCTTATTCAATCATATTGTGCCACGTGTCAAACCAAAATCACAAAGGCGGAGTAGCAGAGGAACTCAAGAAATTGTGCAAATTTTCCAAAAGTAGTAAAAAGGTAAAAATATGTCCCAAGGCCTGTTTTTACCCAGATTTTCCACATGGAAGGCTCAAATTTAATGTTGAGGAACATATCAATGGTAGTTGTGCATTTCACCAGTATGGGCATCGTTTGAGCTCCGGGAAGTTTGGAGATGCGTTTTTTGCATCAATCTTCATCGAATTGTTTACCAATTTCTGTTGTCTTGGCATGTAGGGTCCGAATTAATCAAGTTGGGGGTTCAATTTGTGAATCCAAGGCTTTTTTCAAATAAATTTTTACTCTGGGTCTTAAAAAATGTGAATTACCAGATCCAAAGTTGCAGAGTAAAAATTATGAAGTGAAAAGTTAAAATGATGAAATAAAAGGGGTCTACATGCGTGGGGAATGAAAAATGTGCTGCCACTTTGAAGAATGGTGAAATTTTTGTGATGATTCACCTTTTGAAAGAACAACTTAAAACTTTTTATGACTTTGTTAGATTTCATTTTCAGAAATATTGCAAAGTAAAGGTGCTTTGAATATTCCACTTTTGGAGGGGAGATTTGAGGGGAAAAGTGAGTGAGTAAAAGTTATATATTGCATGAATTTGTCATGCAAATGATCCGGGGTTCATTTTCATGAGAAAATTTTGAGAATAGCTCATCCTCTGAGAAAACTTTATGAGAAACTAGGTTAACTTCCTCTCTGTTAGATTTTCATTCATGTTGATTTGGTTATAAGTGTATAACCATCAATACGCTCTAAGATTGTTAAAATAACTCTCCCCTACTGATGAATCTGATGAATTTTGAGTTAATTTGTGTCAAATCTCTTTTAAATTTTGTGTTTATTTCACTTTCAGAATGTCTGCAAGTATTTTTCCTTGTTCCTATTACAATCTTGTATCAAAATCTCTTTGAATCACATATATTTCAATCCTTGTGATAGTTTAGTGGCATCTGTAATTTAATTTTTCAGAAGAGCTTTCATCTGGGAATGAAATAGATGATTTAAAATCACTTTTCTTTCATCTATTGATAGAGATTGCTTGTAAGCCTCTTGGTGTACCTCAAGCATGACTGATCTTAGATTTTGATTTTTTTTGGGTCTTCTAACTCAAGCCTTCATGCTAGAATCTCAAATATTATGTGAAAAAGTGCATGTTTGGGCCTCCACTGATGCACACCTTTTGGTTGAAGGAATGTTTCAACTATTCTGAAGCTTTCTATTATTGAGTTCTCCATTTACTGTGAAGTTTCTCAAGGATTTGGAAAATTTGAATCTATCTTCTTCATCTCCCACAAAAATTCATTTCAAATTAACTTATTCTACCTATAATACCCATACATTGTATTGTGTGTCGATAAAAGAATACAATCCATTTACAAAAATTACACAAACCAGTCAGGATCATACCATGGCTTTAGTAGCCTTAGCCTTGTCTTGAAACCATTTCCATCATTTAGTAGTGACAGCTCTGTTGAGTTTGAATAATAGTAAATTGATCACGTTTTCTCAAAGGCCATCTCCATACAATTTGTACAGTACAAGGATATTTTCACCTCCTTCAGAAAACATAGGCTACAATATAGGTTCTCTTACCTTGGTTGATAGGCACAACCTAAAATAGTGAGGATTATATCTAATCCTTCAAAGGTGTTACCCAATTCTTCAAATCCTGAGTGCTAACAAGTCAGATAAATTGCTTCCCTGACTACAAAATGACATATAAATAAGTTATCTACCTCTGATTGTCTTGTAAAATCCATGATGCAGCTCAAGTTGTGAAGGAGATTAAATCTGGGTACCAACACATCTAAACTACTACAATAAATAGACGACCTCCTTTATCCTTAATGTTTAAATTACTATAAGCTAATACCTTTTTTAAACTTTCATTAGTCAAGTACTTATCGAGTCTTCCATTACAAGCCTTAGGTGTTTTCTTTAGCCCATAAAGTTACTTTCTCAATTTATAAACATATCTTTCTCATCTATCATACAAAAAACATCAAGTTGTTCAATGTACACTTCTTATTCTAGATTTCCATTCAAAAATATACATTTTAAATCCATATTATACACCTTAAATACCATATACCCTACATATGCTAGAAATAATCTAATGGGTACCTTTCTAGCCACTAGTGAAAACATCTATTCAAAATTAACTCCTTTAACTTGAGCATACCATTTATAAACAAACCTATATTAGTTTCTTTGTAACTTCTCCAACTTAATTTTGTTTGTTCCTAAACACCCACTTAGTTCTAGTGACATTTTGCTCTTTTGGTCTATGGAGAATTCCCAAGTACTATTTCTCTCAATCTGATGAATCTCTTCATTCATAACATTAATCCAACATTCATCTTTTCTTGCTTCTTTAACATTTTAAGGTTGAAACTTCAATAAAAGAGCTTTATTTTCCTAATTTTGAATACTTACAAGTTTTCTTCTTGTTGTAATCCTAGCATCCTTCTTGCCTAAAATATGAGTTTCAGGATGATATCTCCTAATTTTCCTTGAAGGAGTCGTAGTGTCATGCCTTTCTTATTCATCAGTATCTTTTTCATATGTTGTCGTGACTAGTTCTTTATCTTCCTTAAATTCCATATCTTGAGTTGTATCTCTTGACTTATAATTAACTCTCATGGGGTATAATTCATCAAACCTTACATTTTCACTCTCAACCATAGTTTGTTATCTTTTATTATAACACTTGTAGTTTTAATTCTTGAGGAGTATTAGAAAAATATACCCTCTTACGAATTGGAATAAAATTTCCGTAGATCATCTTCAATCCTCTTAATCAAATATCTACTAGAAAATAATTTGTAATGTTCCACATTTTGAATCCTCCCTTTCCATAATTCATAAAGAGTTTTGTCACTATTTACTCTTAATTGACATCATTAAGAATATAAGTAGTTGTGTTGACTTCCTATTTCCAATAACCATCAGAACACTTGGATTCACTTAGCCTTTTCCTAGCCATCAATATACTCACCTTCACATGTGGAAATGGATAATAAATATTTATTTTTACTTATCCAAGAAACAAGGAATTTTCCCACAAATAAGGATCCTCCACTTGTACTAATTTTGGCTTGAAGACTTCCTACCCAATCAATATTAGAGAAAGAATTGAGTTCAAAATTTTCACTCCTTGGGTACCACATAATATTCTACAGTCCCCTTGAGATATCTAAAAATCCTTTTCACTTCTTGTAGGTGTGTCTCCTTTGGTTCTTCTTGAAACCTTATAATAAGCTTTATAGCTTTTCAAATATCAGGTCTTGAAGTTGTTGCATATAGTAGGCTCCCAATCAAGGATCTTTTCTCTATTTGGTTCACTATAGGAGAGATTTCATCCTTGCTTAGCTTTCATCTTGTGATAATAGGAGTCTTAATAGGTTTAAAATACACCATTTGAAACTTTTTCAACATTTATTCTATTTATTTGGCTTGTGATATGAATATACCAACCTTTGAATCATTAACCTACAGTCGTAAGAAGAAGGTTAGTCCACCAAGAATTGACATTTCAATTTCTCTTTTCATGATCCCAACAAACTCATGAGTATCATGTTCATTATTTCCTCAAAATATGATTTCATCCACATAAACTGCTACAACGAATAGATGGAAGTACTTCATCCTTAAATTATAAATTACTATAAGCTACTCCCTTTTTGAAACCTTCATTAGTCAAGTACTTATCCAGTCTTCTATTACAAGCCTTGGGTTCTTTCTTTAGCCCATAAAGTTCCTTTCTAAATTTACACACATATCTTTCTCGTCTATCATGAAAAGAACATTAGGCTGATCAATGTACACTTCTTCTTCTAGATTGCCATTTAATAATGTATATTTTACATCCATTTGATATACATTAAATCTCTTTTACCTTGCATATGCTATAAAGAATCTAATGGATTCCACTCTAGCAGAAAACTAGAGAAAACATCTCTTGAAAATCAACTCCTTTAACCTAAGCATACCATTTAGAAACAAATCTATCTTTGTTTCTTGTAACTTCACCAACTTCATTTAGTTTGTTCCTAAACACCCACTTAGTTCCAGTGAAATTTCTATCGTTTTGTCTAGGGAGTAATTCCCAAGTACTAATTTTCTCAATCTGATCAATCTCTTCATTCATAGCATTTCTCAAGCATTCATCTTTGCTTGCTTCTTCAACATTTTTAGGTTGAAACTTAAATAAAAGATCTTTATTTTCCTGATTTTTAAGACTTACAATTTTACTTCTTGTTGTAATCCTGACATTGTTCTTTCCTAAAATATGAGTTTTTTGGATGATCTCTCCTAATTTTCCTTAAATGAATCTTAGTTTCATGCCTCTCTTCTTCATACGTATATTCTTCATTTTCTGTCTTGATTTCTTTATCTTCCTTAGATTCCATATCTTGAGATGTACCTCTTGACTTAGAATTAGATCTCAAGGGGTATGATTCATCAAACCTTACATTTGAACTCTCAACAAAATTTTGTTAGTTTTTATTATAACAGCTCTAGTTTTACTTCTTGAGGATTATCAGAATAATATACCCTCTTCTGAATTTAAATAAAATTTCCCTATATCATCTTCAATCCTCTTAAAGAAACATCTACTAGCAAAAAATATGTAATGTTCCACATTTTTAGGTCTCCCTTTCCATAATTCATAAGGAGTTTCATCACCATTTACTCTTAATTGACATCTTTTAAGAATATAAATAGATGTGTTGGCTTCCTCTTTCTAATAACCATAATACAACTTGGATTCACTTAGCGTTGTCCTAGCCATCTCTGATACAGTCCTATTTTTCCTTTCTACTAACCCATTTTGCTCAAGATTTCTAGTAACTGAGAACAATGGAAGAGGGAGGGAAGCCTCAAAAGTAATATTGATGTTCAATAAAATTAGATACAATTGATATGGCTGCAATATTTATAGATATTGTACAACCAAATACAAAAAGACTAGATGTTTCACATGTGCAACAAGATATACTACAAATAAACAATATGTTGGAACTATGCATCAATAAACCAAACTACAATAGCTTCCAAAATACATCTGGGAAGATCAATCAAAATAAATATTATAGTTAAAACTATGTAACAATTAAACCTACGTGAATACAATATAAATGGTTATACAAACATAACCATATAGTAATAATATTAAACCACCTAATTACCTAAGCAACTACCTCAATAAAAATTAATTAACTAAGGTACAATGCATAATTTCTCATAGTAACCTATGTTTACCCTAATATTCCCCCCCTTAATTTTGTACTCTCCCAAGTGATGTGCAGAGGAACTCTTTGAACATCTCAAACTTTTCACGTGTAAGTGACTTTGTGAAAAATATGCTTGATGTTTGGGTGTTGGGAAAAATTGCCGTTATATGTTGTGTATCAAAATATGCTCGCATATGAAGTGTACATACACCTCGAGGTGCTTCGTTCTCTCATGAAACACTGGGTTGTGAACATGTTTAAGAACACCTTCATTTTCTACATACAACGTGGTAGGTTTTTCTTATGGTATTCCAAGTCCTTCCAATATGCGACGTAGCCATATCACTTCGTAGACAGCTTCACCTGTAGCATGGTATTTGGCATTTGTAGAAGAGTGAGAAACAATGTTTTTTTTCTTGCTTCCCCATGATATCGGTCCATATCCCAAAAAATACAAATCTTGAAGTGGATTTTTTGTCATCAATGTTATCTGCATGATCTGAATCCGAATATCCCATCAATAATAATTGATTATTCTTCTTGTAATCTAGCCCATGATCTATTATATGCTTCTGATATTTCAATATTTTCCTTAACTACCTTCCAATGACAAACTCTAGGGTCTTGCATGAACCATGATTGGTAGCTCATTACAAAGTTGATATCTAGTCTACTGTATGTTAGGTAAATGACACTCCACATCAACTGTCAATAGAGAGTGTCATTTACCATAGGAGATGGATCTAAATGAGAAAAATTCAATCTCATCTCCATAGGTGTAGCAATAGGTGTGTAATCCATCATCCTAAATTTCTCAAGTGTTGTTTTGGTATACTTCAATTGATAAAAAAAATGTGAATCTCTTTCTTCCATACTTCCAATCCAAGAAAATATTCCATGAGCACGAGATCTATCATGTCAAATGATTTATTAAGATCTTTCTTCATTACATAAATCATCTTCGCTGAATTGATAGTGATGACTAGATCATCGAAATAAAAAAACAATCACAATCTCTCCCCCTTTCTTTTTAAGGTAGAGATTGGGCTCATATGGATTTCTGACGAATCCATGTTCAATGATATGCTCATCAATTTTGATGTACCATGTCTGAGGTTCTTGTTTGAGGCCATAAAGAGATTTTGTGATTGTACATACCTTTGTTTCTTCTCCAGGTACAACATAACCCTCAAGTTGAGTCATGTAGACTTATTTTTGTAGATATCCATTCAGAAAGGCACTTTCACGTCCATGTGATTGAATTTCCAACTAAAATGTTCAGCTAGAGAAAATATCATCCTGATCATTTTGATCTTAGCTGTGGGAGAAAATGTCTCCTCATATTCTATGCCTTCCTTTTGAGTGTATCCCTTTGCCACGAGTCTTGCTTTATACTTGTCTATGGTCCCATCTACTTTGTAGTTTTGAATATCCATCTATAACCAATGGGTTTCTTCCCTAGTGGAATATCGACAAGCTGTCAAGTGTTTTTTTTCATTACTGATTGATACTCAACACACATAGCATATTTCCAATATTTTGACTATAGGGATTCCTGGACATTAGACGGCTCAAAATATTCAACAACTCTACTCATCAATGAAAAGTTAACTTTTTCTCATGCTTTACTATGATTTCATGGTCCAGTGGTGGTTGTATTCGGTGGAGCATTCAATTTTTCATCATGTATCATGTTATTCTACCACTTAAGCATATGTTTAACTGCTCATGTGGGTCATGGTTCTATCTGATCATCACCATCATCCCGTCATCACTATCATCATCAGCAAGAACACATGCTTATATTTTTACAATAGGTGGAATATCTACATCAGGTGAATCTGGAGGAGGATTCTCATCTTCCTTCTTCTCATAGAACTCAACATATTTGTTGGTGTATACTTTTCTAGTCTTTGGAACCATCAATCTGTACCCAAGAGTCTCTTCATTGTAACCAATGAAGATGAGTTTCTATGACTTCATATCCAACTTCTTTCTATTATACTTGGGTGTCTACATGCTATATTTTCACCCAAATACTCTAAGGTGTGTAATGGATGGTTTCTACTTTGACCATGCTTCATGTTGTGTCACTCCATCAAGAGCAATTGTGGGCACTCTATTTAACAAAAATACAGTGTCTTTACTACTTCTCCCTAAAATTTCCTCGCTAGTCCAAAGTCATCGATCATCCAACACACCATCTCTATGATAGTATGGTTTCTTCTCTCATAAACACCATTCTGTTGTGGCGTGTGTACAGGAGGCATCTGTCAATGAATCTTGTGAGATTGTAAGTAGGCTTTGAACTCATTACTGGTGAATTCCCCCCTTCTATCTGAGTGAAGAGATCTGATATGATAACCATAATCATTTTCTATAGCCACTGTGAACTTTTTTAAGTTCTCAAAAGCTTCACATTTCTTACAAAGAAAAAATATCCAAATTTTTCATGAATAGTCATAAACACAAAGCATGAAGTTATGAAATCTAGAATGACTAGGTTGCATCAGACCGTAGAGATTGACATGAACTAGATCAAGCTTACCATGAGCTCAATAAGTACTTTTCTAGAATGAAGCTATGTGGTCTTTTCCTAGCTAAGAAATTAGGACACTTCTTTATATCCTTCTAGAGAGATGGAAATCCTCTCACCATGTTGTACCAGTGAAGTGTTTTGAGATACTTGAAATTTATGTGACCAAGTCTTCGATGACACAACTATGCTAATCAATAATTCTTAGCCACACACACTTGATCATCCCTATGGACAAGTCAAGCAAGAACATACATCCCACATTGGAGGTTGTTGCAATAATTTTTGAGCCTCTTGATTTGTCACGAATTAAACACACTTTCTTACCGAAATGACTAAGAAATTCAATCTTCATATTGTGATCTAAAAGCTGACTAACTAATAGTAGATTCTTTGTTAATCCAGGGACATATAGTACATTTGATAATCTATAATTTCATGAACCAAGAGGTCGAGTAATGTTCCCAATCCCTTGTACTACGTACGAAGAATCATCATCTAACGAAACATGATTTTTCGAAGGCATGTCCCTCATTGTGATAATCCATTCTCTGTGCCCATTCATGTGTCGAGTGGCTCCCGAATCAACATACCAAACAACACTAGATGACATGGATGGTTCACTGAAATGAGATGTGTATAAGAAATCCTAATTTTCTAAATGTTCTTCTTGCTCAAATATATTTACTTGCTGATGGGGTTTTCTTCGCCATTTCCCCTTCTTCTACCCTTGATTTTAGTGTGATTTTCCCTTATGATATTATTGATTTTGAGGTCCAAAATTATTTGATGAAGCTTTCTTTAATGTATTGTACCAATAATATTCCACATCATGTCCTATGTTGCAGATAGGACACTTCTTCTTGTTCTTGTCCCCATGCTGATGTTGATGATGTTTTTGGGACTTTTGAGAAGATTGAAATTTTCCTTTTCCTTTTCCTTTCTGATGAGATGATATTGTTAGCTCCTCTTCATCATATTTATTGTACATAGATTCTTCTTGTTATAGTAGATTCACCAACTTGTCAAAACTAACTCTCTGATCTGAAAAGTCCAGTGTCATCACAAAAAGGTAGTATGAAGGAGGGAGTTCTCTCAGAACAATGGGAATGAGAGATTCATCAATGACCTCCTCTCCTAGGGCTAGAAGTGGATCCCTTAATTCTGTAACTTTTCTCAAGAAAGCTTCCACTTTCTCATTTTGTTTGAATTTCAGTGTATCTAACTGACTCTAAAAATTCATAATTATGTTCTTTTTCTTGGCCCCATAGACGGTGCTCAACCTATCCCATGCTTCTTTAGAAATTTTGGAATCTCGAATGTGGGGTTGCATGTCATCATACACTAAAAATAAGATTATCATCTTGGCCATCTGATTAGCCCTATCAAAATGTCTTTGTTGAGTTACATCATCTTCTATTCAAGTTGTGGAACCATTCACAACAGGTCATATTTCCTCAAACTCAAGTTGTGTTATGATATTAGTCTTCCATGTGGCATAGTTATATCCTCTTAGGAGTTGTGGGTCTCAAAGATTGGTGCCCATTTTTGTAATTCACTAACAAAGGGTAAGGCTCTTATCACTCCATTTGTACAGTCTCCCAATATATATACTGTCAGTCTGATATACTGAACCTTTCTATATATGCCCCATTCCAATATACTAGTCGGTACGTGGAAGAAGCTCACCTTTTTTATATACCTGATGATACGTGAAAGAGGCATTAATGTACGTGAAAGAATGTGATATGTGGTACCAAGATAGCACTGAAAGGGGACCGGCTCAAAGAAATATCATCATACATGTGTGTAACTTTGCTATATGCTCAGATAATTTCAGTTTCTTGATTTATGTCGTGCAATAGTTCATAGACGGATTGGATGGCTCAAAGTGTGTGCATTGTGTCCTTATTACTCCCTGTCGATTTATAGGGATGATGCCTAGATGACATTGTTGCAGATATATTAGGTGTTAAGTGAAGCAATAGTCACTGTAGACTTTACCTGAAAGAGCTTTTTACAGAAATTGTATATACTGAACACTGTGAAGGAGATCCGAAGATCTCGTGAGTGTTACAGAACAAAATTACACAGATTTTGATTACAAATCTCTGTCAGTTTTTAGTAGTTACAATGTTTGTGGTTGAATTTGACAACCTATGAATTAGTATAATCCATTGAAAAAATACACTAAAA
The DNA here is from genome assembly GCA_019776745.2 of Taxus chinensis. NCBI lineage: Eukaryota > Viridiplantae > Streptophyta > Pinopsida > Cupressales > Taxaceae > Taxus > Taxus chinensis. The sequence continues at coordinate 43,581 of JAHRHJ020000209.1, read as the reverse complement.
ATATATAATTATATCCAATATAAAGAAAAATTGAATGACATGCAATTTTTTTTGTTTTTTCGAGGCTCTGATGGCCTCCAGAGCTCAGTATGGCTTATAAACTGGAAAACAATAAAAAAATAGCTGAATATGGCATTTTTAGGTACCCCCCTTTTGAAAAATATCCTCAAAAGGAAATTTTGAGCTAAATGGGAGAAAAAAAATTGGCCTAAATGAGGGTTTTCTCCTATATTTTTAGGGTGGGTTTGGCTATAACTAGGGGGGGTATATTTTTATGGTGGGTTTGGCTATTTAGTGAGGTTTTCCAATGCTAAAGATGGTGGCTGCAGTTATATTCTTTTCCAAATTCAAATAGTATGAAAAACACAGTTATATTCTCTGCCAAATTCTCTCAAGGGATTTTAATCTTTTAACTAGCCACTTAAGAGCCAAATGTGCATACAAAGGTATTTGAAGAAATTTCATTTAAACAAGCCAAATAAATTCCTAACCTTTTTAAACAATAACTTAGCGATTTTGATAGATGGCCATGTGGAGTACACTGGGGGACAACAGTTTAGGGCATCCATTATTACAAGATCTAATCACCTTTGTATTTTGTTTATCTCTATCATTTGCTTTGGTTGGACGTATTGTTTAATAGTGGCTACCTCTTTAGATATTATTCTCACTATTTTTGTCTTGTAGGTTTTCTTGAATGGTTTGCATCGTTGATATCCATCGTTTGATGAACGCTGGGCTTGACTGATTTGAGAGGAGACAAGGGAGAGGAACTTGGCCTCCAATCACAACTCAACCCGTTGATTTCCCACACACATTTTCAAGTTACTTCCGTTAGGATAAGCAACTCGCTCAATCTAGAGCTCAATGGTGCAGGGATCGTTTTTAGGATGAATTGATGTGGATTTCTCTGTATAGGATTCCTCTAGCTCATTTTTTATAAGCTCTTTGATGAAACAACTCGTTCGGTCTTTGAATGTGACCCGATGGAGTGTTCTATATTACACAACCTATCCAATGAAAATAAATACACCGATTTATAACTCGGTGGTTGGCCGGTGATTACAAATACAACTTGGTTATGGCTTGGTCCACTTGGCTTGAATCCAATACTCTGCTAATCAATGGACATCCTGGTCTACAGAGACGTCAACTCGGTGAGGAGCTTGAGATAGCTAAGCAACAACTTGGATAGGATCTTGATAAATAGAAAAATAATGTACCTCAGTCCTCTACCTTCTCACCTCACCCAAGAGCTCAGGTAGAAGCTTTTTCCACAGATCTCCAAAGTGGTCTAGAATCCTCCAGATATAGTAGAATGCTAGTTGTAATAGACACTATATACACCACTAATTTAGAGGGAAAGCCCCTAATGGGGGAAAAGTGATTTTTTTAATGTTGAATCTGAGTTTTCAAACCAGAGTTACTTCAGATGCAACATTTTTTTCCTAGTACAGGGGGCACCATAGAAAAAAAATTTCTTTCAAAACACCTGAGGATATAACAAGAGGATGTGGGGAGGGATGGGGCTATAAAGTTATAGGAGGTTGTGCAGGCTCTCCTACTACTGCAAATGATTCTCCAAGTTCCTCTCTCTCTACACTCTCTCTGCAACCTTCTCTACTCACATGGGATCTAATCTACTCTGATACCAAATATGGAAGATGAACATAAGCCTCACAAGTATTATCGATGTTCAATCAAATCAGATACAATTGATATGGCTACAATATTTATTGATATTGTATAGTTGAATACATACAAACTATAGGTTGCACTTGTGCAATAAGATATACTACAGACAAACAATATGTTGTAACTATTCAATAATAAACTAAACTACAATAGATTCAAAACTACATTCGGGAAACTCAATAAAAATAAAAATGATTGTTACAACTGTGCAACAATAAAACCTACATGAATACAATATAAATGGTCATACAAACATAACCATTCAACAATAATACTAAACCATCTAATTACCTATGTAACTACCTCAGTAAATATTAATTAACTAAGGTACACGACATAATTACTCATATTAAACTATGTTTACCCTAACAATAAATTCCTCCTAATGGCATGGGTTTCAAAAATTTCAGAAAAATGCTCAAACAAAAATTATCCTCCCTTGTCTAACCTAATACATTTGATTCTTCCATTTTCTTGATTCTCAAAAAGTTTTTTAAATGCTTTGAAACTTTAAGATCCTATGATTTTTCCCTTAACAAGACAACCCAAGTAAATCTAGTACATTCATCAATCAGTAGTATAAAATAGTACTCATCCTTCAATATTTTAGTCCTCATAGGTCCATAGATATCATTTTGAATAATTTGTAAAGGCCTTGAGCTGAAATGTTGCTCTTTTGTCTTAAACTTTCTCCTTACTTGATTTCAATGTAAACAAGCCTTACATAGAGTATCTTCTGGATTTATTAATTTTTACATGTTTTTCACACATCCTTTTGAGCTAATCTGTACTAAATTATATAATTTCAAATGTCCTAACCTTAAGTGCCACATCCAGCTGTCATTCATCTTACTCATAAGACTCCTTTCTTTGTTGATTTCATTAAGTATGTACATATTGTTGCCAGTTCTTTTAGCTTTCCCTGTAAGCTTACATGATTCCCTTTTTATGATTTTACATTCCTTTCATTAAAGGATAGAGTGTATCCTTGTTCACACATTTGAATCACACTGATAAGATTATGTTTTAGTCCTTCAACATACAGGACATTCTTAGTGAGAGTCTTCCCATTGTCTACACTCAATGTACCTCTTCTTTCAATTTTTATAGCAGTTTTGTCCCCAAACCTAACCGATCTTGATGTATTTTTCTTTAAAGATATGAATTTTATTTTGACACCGGTCATGTGAGAAAAAAACCCACTATCAATATATCATATTAGATTTTTATCTTGAATATGAAAGGAAGTTTGAGAAATTTGACACTCTTCAGCTTTGTCCCTTGGCTCTACAATACCTAAAAGCAAAGAATGTTCCTTTTTACCTTCTTTATCAACTTCACCAACCTTCAAAAAAGATGTAGATGTAGATGGATAACATACATCAAGGATGGAGTCCCATATGTCAAAACCTAAGGGTTTTAAACAAGATCTCATTCTAACTAGAGGAAATTTTTCAACTTGAACAAGTCTACCTACCATACCCATGCTTCCATAATTTATAGTACCAAAAATCCAAATCTCTCATGTTGTATTTGTTAAGTATAAAAAATGTTTACAATTGCTTAAACCTAATTATCATAAATATTATAATAACATAATATGTAACGCCCTAAAGTTTTACACCCAAATACAACAGTAAAAATACCAGAATAATTTTTTTTTACTTTAAATTCTCAGTACACAGCACCACATGGGCTCCAACAGATAAACTTAACATCACATAAGACGCTTACACAAAACATCAACCCAAATAGACAACACGATAACACCATAAACATGTCTATGCCACACTCTCCCTAATGAATGAATACAAGTAATGACGCAACCACAAAAGGGACCCAAGGATTTGAAACTCCATAACACAACATTATGATGGTTATATCTTAGTTTTGATTAAAATTCAAAGAGCATTTTTCATGCAAGGATAAATTATCCTTTTTCCACCTACACATTATTAAATTCATTTAACATTCAACTTAGAATATGAACACTTAATTAGGCTCTTTATCACTTATGATTATCTCCATAACTTAAATAATTATTTGCCATATTTAAAAATGCATACAAAATTTCTAATTCTCTCGTTCTTATGTTAAGGTTCTGCTTCTCAGAACTTTATTTGATGTTTAAATTTTACCCTTGTTACACAAGGGAAACTAATGTGAAGTCAAGGAAGAAATCCTAGGATTTAAGGGAGATTTAGATTCAAGATACCTCTTCCCATAAATATTCTTCCATCACAATATCTTTATTTTCCTCTTATAGTTGTTTAATTTCAATAAATTGTTTGAATCCATTCAACATTTAAACATCAACAAATTTTATTTAGATTTATATATATCTTTTGCTTGCTCTAAATTTTTATCTCACAAAGAGAAATTCATATTAATTTTTAACAACATGAAAAATTCTAGTTGAGTTATATGGACTTCAAGTAAGACATTATTCCTAGCCAAAAATCTGGTTTACTCTTATACTCTTTACACTTACATCACACTTTGGTCTCACAATTGGCATTGTTTTAGAACAATTGTAATTCAAATGATACATAATTTACAATTAGGGATTCATGACAACAAGGAGTGATGACCTTGCACAAAACAACTCATTTCATTGCTCTTAAACACTTAAGTATTAAATTCCTAATACATGACAACCCAACAACTATATTGTTTTCAAAATCCTTCCTAGGAACTATTTAAATCATTTAGTAAATATGCATCAACATTTATTTCACAAATACCCTTAAGAGAGGCTCCATGATCTATTAAATTCCAAAGCATTCATGGATGGGTGAAAAAAGTACACAACACGAGAAGCATATGATAACCCACTAATACATACTAAGGGACACATTATTCTAAGAGGGGGAAATGGGTTCAAATTCAAAAGTTATAAAATTTTACATGTTCAAAATCCTTTTAAAGAAATATTTACAATCTTTGATAATCATACTTCATATGTCCTTTACTTAATCACTAAGATCCTAAGGAGTATGATTTCACACTCAACCTAGTTTGGATTCCTGGGAAATTAAGTATTAGATGCATGTTACAAGGATAATTTCAATTATAAATTTTACACACCTTACTAAGGTCACAACTAGAGTGATTGAACACCCTTATCTCCAAAAATCATCATGTAACTCTAGGTAAATTCAATACTTCTTGCCAAGATGACACTCTTGTTTGAGAGGGGTTAAAGGGGATTCACACTCAATATTCTCATGTGTAGGTAAATAAAACATAGGATCCACTCAAATCATTTACATTCATCTTAAAATTATCTCTCTTAATTTGATTTAAATAGCGTTTGAAATTTGTTGTGTAACCCATTTGTTAATAAGGAACATTTGCATATGTGCTCATGAAATTATTGGCTCTCGACCCAGAGAATTACCTCAAGAACATGATTACCTAGTTTCAAATCATACATTCATTTCACAATGGCACAAGTGAGAGAAAACCAAGGAGTAACTCTTGGTTTAAAGATTAAGGTTCACATTAAAGTTCAAGCATCATGGATTATGTTTCTCTCAACATGATGATTTAAAAACGTTACAAGAAAGATATAAATTTTTTATTTTCTTCTAGCAAACCATCTCATGGTTACCCTTTCTTAAAAAAAATCATAAATTAAATTTTTGTTAAGTTCCAAAATTAACTCTTGAAATTGTACCATATAATATGAAACCATAACCTAAATTGGGTGTCGAATTCACAAAAATGTCACTAAGCATACAAGCTAAGATGATAATCTCAAACTTGGGCTTTTGTTTCCATAAGCTAGAATTTTCCATTGAGTTTAAGGATTTGGGTTCATCCTATGGTTTTAGTTTTCTGCGTTAAGAAGGAACATGCGAGAAGGTAGTTATCCAAGATTTTTATTCCAGGGTTGACTATTTTATTTAGATTTTATTTCTATGTTATCAAGGAAAATAATACAACACACCAGATGTTTAGTCATCAATTTCAAACTGAATAGGGCACTATAAGATTTCAAAATCAAATCCATTTAATGTATATATATACCTTTTTACAATACATAATTTTGAATGAAAATGACACTCATGGTTAGATACACATTTTCCAAACAATCCTAAACAATTACAACTCATACATATTACAAAATTTCAATAATAAACTTTTCGATATATTTAACATTATTGTTGCTATAACTTATATAATTACATTTTTCTAAATAACAAGTTTTTATTAGTTCACTAGTACAATTTTCTTTCTCCATGTCTCAGTACTTGCAACCACCGCATGGTCAGCACAAGTGCTGGCATGGCATATATTTTTCTATTTTTTCAAATTAATGATATATTTTATTTGTACATGGATTCTTCATTAAACCTTTTTGATACCCAATTATTCTACCCACGTAAGCTATGATGAAGGTGTGGGGTTTAACGTAGGTATTTAACTCCATTGCATGTTTTTTCCTACACATGTATTAATGTTTTTTAGGTGTTATAAGGGTAGTGGAAGTTACACTTTGTGAGATTTTTCTGTGGCGGTTACACTTCCCCACTTATTATTTAGGCACTAGTTGTAAAGATATTTTTCACACATTTAATATCCAACGTATTTTTTCTCTTATATTTGGTTCTTCTAACGATGACAGAAGGTTCGACACAACCACATGTTATTTGTAGAGTTCACAGAATGGAAAGAAACACAAAGGTTTCTTCTACTCACTCAATGGAATTCACAACATTTACATGTAACTTCTCTATGTGTAGCTTAAAAATCTTTAATGGCGCTTTTCCAAAGTATTAGTGTTTTCCTATAGACCTAACCTTGACTAATTTCAATCTTAACTTGGCTCTAATGTCCTATAATGATTTGGTCTCTCTCATCTAGCTTCTACACTTTCAACATGTGCATTCAACAACCTCCCCTTTGCCATCTTCATAACTTTTTCGACATCCATATTTCTTACTCTCTTTATGAAACCTTCTCCTCTACTGACTATCCCCAAAATTTTGAATTCTTCCTTCCTTTATAACTAAATTTTCTCACTTCTCTCTCCTTGTTTTAATATCCTTTAGGCGGGCTAGTCCATTGTAGATACTTACATATTTTATTTCTCAAACTCAAATTTGAACTTGAGCTCATTGCATTGAGATACCTCCATCTAAATATTTCCTTGTTATGCTACATTGATCAATTCATTCAAATCCTCTTGCCATTGAATCATTTAAAGAATTGTTTATTACAAACATTTTGATAACTATCTTGTATTTTCTTCTAACCACCAGTTCTATCATGCACTCCTGGCTTGCATTCTTTTGCCATGCCTCTTATCTATACTATCGTGTAGTCTTAGCTTCGAGATACACATTCACCTTTCATCAATGTACTATGATTGGACATCTCAACCATCATCAATAATATCCTTTCACATCCACTCTCATAAGATAGACCAATTGTTACTATGCTCCAAAAATCCTATGCGTATGGCTGAATATGATTCCTCCATGCTTATACTACTCTTCAAAACCTTCCGCACATGGTTGTATGCCCACTTCAACTACACACTCCTTTGTGCACTATGATATTTACTAATTTACATTGCGTAAAGTACTCACACACTTCACCAGAATCATCCTTTCATTCTATTGTTCTCCCTCCTCATGTTCCACACACTATCCAAATTTGCATGCACCAAAAGTTAGCAAAAAATGTGCATGATTACTTTAGACCTTAGATCATACTATATCAAACACCCAAATTTCTTAAAACAGGTGTTCCACCTTAAGTGGTCTAAGTGATTGGTAGAATAACCCTTTAAAATATTGAGGTTGATAGTTCTATCTCCTTATTCCTTTTAGTCGTATCATAGGCTTGTTTTGTCTTTAGCCATCTCTTCTAGTCCTTCACCACTTCTCGGTGACTCTTCCACGGTATCTCATATATTTCATTGAGCTTAAACTCACAACTATTCAAAATTGTCCTCCAAATGGATCCATATCTTGGATTATTTTCCAATCTTTACCCATTAAAACCTTCTCCCTTCTAAGCTTCTACTTTCCATGAATTGTCCTCCTTTAGAGTCTTGTCCACTAATCCTTTTATCTTTTAAGTCAGTGCTCACCTTGAACTCTCTCCTTTGTTATTATGGGCTCATCACTTTCCATTCACCTTCATAAATATTCTTCAAGAGTTTTCTTCTTATTCATACACTTTACCTCTAGGTTCTAAGCCATTGTGTCACTCTCCTTCATGTACTTATTTTTTGCACTCTCTTCCTCTACACATTCTATCATTTTTAACTTATTTATCTTTCCTCCTCTCATCACATTTTCTCCATGAACTCTTCTCTATACACATTCTCCTTCTATACACTTATTTCTAGTGTTTCTCTCTACACACCTTCTCTTCGCATAGTCTGTTGAGATATATTCTTCTGTACTCCTCTAATTTCCGCATCCATCTAGTGGACTTGGACATAAAGTATATCATCCTTCTCTCTATATTTTCATATAACTTTTCCCTTCTCAACCTAGGGATGTCTTCCATTGTGCATCATCCTTTCCAACTACTCCACCTTACACATTAATTCTATACGGTCTTCACCTTTGTTCCCGATATCTCTTTTGTGCTATATTCCTTTTCTTAACCACTTCCTGAGCCTTAATAGGCCACAATCCACTTGCTCGCAAAATTTTCTCCTCCTATTCCTTATGGCTAATCCACCATATTCTTCTTATTTCTTGTGCACTATTATATTCACGCACTCTTTCTTGTGCCTTATCTTGTAGTTGTGCTCCTACTTCTTCACCACAAAGTTTTCTTTTATGGCTATGGGTGTAGTGCCCACTTCCCTTCGACACTTTTGATACTGATCATGACACTCTTGATTATACCATGGACATTCTTATAGTTCATTTAGTATGATGATTAAATGTTAGAGAATGAATTATTGCTGACTCTGATTCATAAATGATGCATGATGATTATTAGAGACATTTTATGTATTGATGTTGATATACTATCCGACATGGTTACATTATAGATGTTGTTCAGACATGTGATATTTGGATATTTTGAGTAGACCTACAAAATGAAAATTGAATTAAATGTGATGATCATATAGTTGTTGATGAGATTGCAAATGAAATTGTTGATTGTCTAGATGTTGTTGTTATTCATATATATATTGATGATTTTGTAATTATAATTATATATATTTTGGATATTCTGATATGGACACGAGGTCGAAGGAGGTATTTGTATTTTTCAGGTTAAAATATCACAACAAACATCGGGGATTGGAGACCAACCACATTGGAATTCTAAATGAATTCAACAAGGTCACCATGGCAACTTGTATTGTTTATGTGTGTGTTTTATTGTGGTTAGGGATTTCCATGGGGGGATCACCTTTAAATGTGACCAAGGGTTATGTGTATTTATTTATTTGGTTCCTTGTTTAGTATGTAAGTGTGTTAAAAGTGATGTGTTTACCCCCTTTCATTAATTATTAATTGTGGTAGATTAATGTGAGTAATCATATTGTTAAGAATTAATTAATCAAATTGGGACATAAGAAAGTAATTATTGGAGTTGTTGGTTCTTGTATTAAATGTGTAAGTATGTATAAGAGATGTGTCAGTAAATTTGGAGTGTGAAACACTTCATCTTCTTTGGAATTCGAATTTGTCCTTGGAGGCTGATTTTGGAGGATTGTGGGACAAGTTAAACTTGTCCCATACCTATTAGATTTGCATACCAACCTTACCTATGGTTGGAGAGTTAAAATTATCCTTCATTATGCATTTTTGTAAGTCAATTTGTATATTTTAATTTCACTTTCTTACATGTTATTAATTCTTTCCTTTGGGGTATGGGCTTGATTTGAGTGTGTAAGTAGTACTGTCATTTATTCACCTACTTATTTATTGTGCCTTGGAGATTGAAGTTGACTTATGAGTTGGAGTTGAGGATGTGTGATGTGGCATCCCACTTGGATCCACCTCATCCTCTTCTCTTCCCTCTTCTATATATTCAAATTCCTTTTCTTGTTTTGGGGTTACTGGAACTTGAATTGCTTCATTTTGGGTGACTTCTTTTGGTTTTAAGATTTGTTGCTTTTGGAGGAGATTGGAGATTGTTGCATACTTTTTTATTGTTGATATCTTGGATTTCTTTATGATAGAGAGTTATTTGTTTTGAAATTGGAACAACTTCATCATGGAGAGGTAAGAGATTGGCTCTTTGAAATGCTCTTATCTCATTTTTATGCTTATGTGAATAGCTGAGTGTTTGAATGTGTTGGTTTATTTGTTGGCTGGTTGGGTAGACTACCTAAGGATGGTGTAGAAGAAGACTATGGGGTATTTTGGGCAGGAATAAGTGTTTTGGGGAGGTATAAGTGTGGAGGGAGTTGGGATTTTGGTTCTACCTTACAAAGAAATAGCTTGCATTTCTTTACTCAGTTATGGGGTGCCATAAGAGGTTGGGGAGGCATAAGGAAATGTGAGGAATAAGGGGTACTTGGGGAGGCATAAGGACATGTCAAGGCTTGATATACTATATTTTTCATGTTTTGTAATCAGGTGGTGATACCCATTTCCCCTTTGGGAGGCATAAGAAGCATGCCCCATAGTTTCTTGCTCCTTTGGCTTGCACGATGAAGCCTTGAGTTTTGTTTGTATGTTATAATGTGGTTACAAACTACATTCTATTTTGGACTTTTTTTTTGAATGAGAAATTTATCTTTGTGTTGTGGAATCATGTTGTTGCCATGTGTTGGAAAACATTTCTTATTACATTTTGGTTGGGGCTCGTGGGCCAATGAAGAAGGATGGATTCTCCTTTCATTTGATGTATTTGTTGGGTGGAGAGAGTTACTGTACATCGGAAAAGCAACAGGCGAGCGTGAGAATCAACAAGTGACTCTTCCACGTACCCGACCTCCCGAGGTCGTGCCGAGACAGCCGGTGGGGGTAGAATATGCAGACAAACTAGTTGGGGAGTCTAATGTCTTCGACACGCACTAATGGTATTTGCGAATCTAAGGCAAAGAAGGCCCTTCTAACTTGGACTGGTGTGATAGATCGATCAGCGAGGATGACTGCTCGAAGGCTCCAATCAATATCGAGCTCTGGCGTGATTCGATCTATGGGTTGTGGGATGCGTGGAAAATGACCCGGGATGGTTTCGTGTATTTCTCCTGATAGGGTCATATGGTGAATATAGTCAACTCTATGGACGATTCTCTGGCCTAGTCCAAAATTCTCTAGCTTTGTTAGCTGTTGTGTCTAGTAGGGACAACTGTTGAATGATGATAGGTGGAATCGGAGTAGACTGAAATACTAATGTGCGTAGGCCAGTGTCTATATCTAACTGACTTGTGGATTCGTTAGGCTGTGGGATTTGTGGATCACAACCGTAGACTCTTGGTTGTTGCGGTCCTGTTATGGTCATACGTGAGATCAAGTTCTAATCCCTAGTATCCAGTAGTCGTAAGCTTTCTCAGCCTCTACGTTTAGAATCAGTAATTGTGCGATTTTCTCAGAATACCTCACAGGTGTTCTAGCAACTTGAATTCTTAAGCTGGTATCTATATCTACGAGGGTGTCTCCAGCGTCTGGCTGTGGAACTAAAGGATCGCACCCGAATATTTGTTCTCTTTCAAATCCTTCTACAGTCATGTGGATGTTTTCTAGGATAACCTGTAGTTTGGTTGATTTGACCAAAATGTGTGTGCTTGGTCGTCTTCTACGTTTAACCCTCTCAACTGTGACCTGATCTGTTGGAAGTCTGTTGTTGTTTGGAAGACTTGTATCCTAAGGTTTTGGTCAATGTCAGTTACTGCCACTACGATATTGGGCTGGGGCACAATTGGCTCGAAAATGTATTCCCTGGGCTCCCTAGGTCCCGTAATTGTCATGCAAAAGCAGTAATGAAACAAACTATAATAAAGTAAAATCTAAGTACACTTCTAGTATATATAATTCCTTTTTTTGTATTTTCTGGCAATTTATAAGAAAGCAGCTATCTAAAAATATTTAGAATTGACAACTAAACTAATAACGTAAAACAAACAAAATAGCCGAGTGTAGCTATTTGTCTGTGCAATTTTGTATATCTATTCTAAACAACGAAATAACTAATCTATTTGCAAGATTCTCGATCCTACCTTAGAAGTGAGGAATGAATCATAGTTTCTCAGAAACTATCAATCCCCACAACTTCCCTGGCAATATCGAGAATGGAAATAACTGAAATAAAGCGATTAACTACTTTATTTGATAAGTTCTAACTAAAACTTTGAAAGATGGAACCTGGATTTCGCAGAACAGTGGCGAATCCGACGGTGTGTGTGTTCTTGTCCCCTCAGTATGATCTCCTCGTTCTTTGTGCTCACGTGAATCCAGAAAAGCGTGTAATGCTTGCATCAACAGGAATAGATATTTGGATCAATGGACAGCCTTCAGAATGCAGACAGAATAGAATGCGGATAGGAGAGGGATAGCGCAAGAGTACAGAGCTTGGCCTATGCAATTCCTAGCGGGGTCTACTGCGAATCATGCAACAAAATGCGTCCAGAACCTGAAACTTGTCTGTATGAAGAGCAAAACCTGCAACTTTAATGGCTGCCTAAACTATTCTACTCCAAAAGCAATAATACTGTTTGCACAAGTTGGATCTGTGGCTTACCAACAGCTGAGTAAATGCAACTAAGCATGTAAAAGATTTAAACTATCAAACTTAAGCAAACTAGAAGACTGAACTACTGAAAGTGATGAGTTTTTAAACAAGAATGAGGGGCCATTTGCATGTGCACAAACCATGGATTTATAGGAATTCAAACAATACCAAAGATCAAAACCAAACTGAACTCCTAAACAATAAACAAAGGAAAAACACTATTCCAGGGGACCAAAAACATTAATGCATGCTCAAGTCGGCAAGGCCAGCTGGTGAAACGTGATTTATTTCATGATCAAATCCAAACTGGGTCGCGCCAAAAAACATTAATGCATTCTGGAAAACGCGACAAGGACCGCCGCCCTGCTCAGGGCGGCGGTTACAGGACCGCCGCCCTGTTCAGGGCGGCGGTCACGAGACCGCCGCCCTTCAGGGCGGCGGTTTCGTCACTGAAGACCAAAGAGCCAAGAAAAGAGGAAAAAAGGGGAAAACAAAGCACGCGGGGGCTAAGCGGGGCATGCGGGATGTTAACGCATATCCGTAAAGCTTCTCTGGATCCCGAACACCTTGCGAAGAGACCTGTATCATCATTGGGGCATTTATTACACCGTTCCGCAGTACAGTACCTTACAATTTTGGGTACGTACATATTGCCCCCTCGGAGAAGCGTTTTAGCCATGAAGAGGCATAAAACGGTGGGTCCGAGTATGGCCGTCCCGAAATGGGAAGTTAGAAGTTATACCTTATACGTCCGTGTGTCGAAATGACGCCATCCGAAATTCCCGCTACCTGCAAAATGAAAGGGGAACTCAAGTGCAGATAGATACAATAACTTGGAAAATAAACGCTAAAATAATAGGGGAAGAGGACGTACCATTAGTGCGAGGATAGAAACTTACCTCCGTTGGCGCTCCGAACCTGTGAAAAGGGGATTTAAAACGAATTAGAGCGCTATATATATAAAAGTGGGCCCATTTTACTATTCATTTGCGCGAGTCGATTTGATAGATTTTGAGCTCTGGGGCCCACGGTAACGGTTTCTCACGCGAGTAGAGTCAAAACGTCCACAGCGAGATAGTGATCATGCCTCCACGTGCGGAACGCCACCCCGCGAGATCACAGGTTGGTTTTTCTTCAATTTTGTGTTTTTCCCTCTTCAATTTTGAAATGCTAAATTTGTTGTAATGGGGGGGTCATTTTTGAAAATGTTAGGTTTAAAAGGTCCGTCTAGGGGGGGCGCCTACTGGGTAGGCTTTGTTTTTAGCCAAAATGGTCATTTTTTTGCTAGTTTTTGGCTTTTTGGGGTTAAAAACCCGCGCGGGTTTTCGGACCGCGACCGCCGCCCTGGCCAGGGCGGCGGTTACATGACCGCCGCCCTGTCCAGGGTGGCGCCGCCGCCTTCAAGGCGGCGGTTACAAAACCGCCCCCCTGCCCAGGGCGGCGGTTTTGCACAGAATGCAAAAGGACCTCTTTTGAAAACTTACACTTGTATTTTTAGCATTTGTGTATGTTTTTATAACTCTCTTGATATCGTTTAGATACTAACTTACTCTGTTTTGTGTGTTTTTGGGTGTATGCAGGCGAAGGAGGAGTATATTAGATGGAGCCGGGAGAGAGAGTGTGACTGGCTGCCCGGGGTATTGGATGCCCTCTCAGCAGATGAGGAGGACACATTGCAGAGGGCCGGCATATTGCGGATATCGCGTGTGCCTCACGTTGCTCCGTCTAGTCACATACTCTGTGACTTATTCTCCTACTGGGATGCAGATCGGAACACTTTCCGATTGCCAGGGGTCCGTGGTGAGTGGACCATTACATTAGAGGACGTCTACCGCATTCTGGGGGTCCCGATCATCGGGAGGTGACTCACATTAGAGACAGCAGGCTCACGGGCACAGATTGCACAGTGGGCGACATATATGGGAGATGCAGCTATTTCCACGGGGCCGAAGAAGGGAGTGAGAGTTAGATCCATTCCTTCTTTGCCCATCCCCGTATTTCGACAGGCCATCATGGGGATCCTTGCCTCGAGACTGATCGGGGACAAGGGAGGGGACACTTTGTTATACTGTTGGGCCCCCATCATTGCACAGATAGAGGGGCATGGCCGGATATACGCCTGGGGGGCAGACATTTTGGGGACCACCTATCACGACTTATATAGGGTGGTCCGTTTACAGGGACAGTCGTTGAGCCACCCAACTCTAGTCATGAGTTGGGTGTATGAGCATTTTATTCCTTATGGCAGAGGCGTGGAGGTGGCAGATCCTGGGGCTGTGAGGGCGGCCAGATGGTCAGATATGTCGGTGCTTAGAGCACCTCACCAGCCAGTAGCCTCCCTCACTATAGCAGACATGGAGGCCACACCGTACCAGCTTATGGCCGGCGTATGGGGAGAGGAGGCCATGACATTGGTTTCCTGCTCCATTACAGGGCAGCTTATTGACCGTGTGGGACGGGTGGAGGTACATCCTTTCAGCAGGGTTCCTCAGCAGTTCGGCCTCCCATATGTGGGCATGCTTCCTCCAGTAGCACCAGTTTACAGATCAGTTCGGGAGGCTAGAGGGGGGCCTAGAGGCCGTGGTTGGACAGTGGTTACCCCTGGCATTCCTATTGCAGCCAGGGGGATAGTTCGGGCCAGAGGGAGAGCTGGTGCGCCTCGGGCACCTTTACTTCGGATTACCGCGGGTCCTGCTCATAGTAGCGATGACCCTATAGATATTGACTCCGATTCTGAGGAGTCCACAGAGGGAGGGTCGGAGGAGCAGACGGACGAGAGTGATCCTGAGTGGCATGATACTCAGGATATCATGCAGGCGGAGAGGGCGGAGCAGAGCGCAGAGAGAGAGACTCTGGTTTCCGAGGAGCCACTCTCCCGGGGCCATGGTGGAGATGATGAGTCCGTTGCGGGGCGTCATGTTGCCCCAACTACAGGAGCAGCTCCTCAGTCGGCGGCGGCATCTGCAGCGGGTGCTGGCCCTAGTGACCCATCTTGGAGGCCCGGTGACCCGAGTAAGTTATCCTTTCTCCCTTTCAGTGTTAGTTTGATTTTTTTTTTGACTTGTTTTAACTGCTATCCCTCCTTATATTTGTATCTTGTATATTTTAGCCTCTTGCCTAGTTTCTAATTCGTCTTTCTTCTTTGTTTTGCAGAGACTGTTGACGAGTGGCGGGATCTAATCCGTAGGGTATGTACTGATTCTCTGATGATCCCTATGGATAAGACCCGTGCGGAGCTATCCGTAGATGCCGGGGAGCCCTCAGCAGCCGGCAGGCATACCGACGTCTTTGCTCCCGTTTGGCATGTGGCCAAGATGGTGTCTACTCTCCGTACAGAGTTGGCAGGCTATAGGACAGCCGAGCGCCTTATGAGGAGCCGTTCTCATGGCGAGACCACGACCGCCCCTCGAGACCCTGAGCCTTCCGTCCATTCAGAGCGCCAGCGTAGTCGTAGTCCTAGGCGAGGGCGCGCACCTTCAGCGGGATCGCGTAGGGGTTGAGAGGCCACTTGGCTCCTATGCACTTTTTGTATTATGGATTCTTTTGTGTATTACGGGCTCTTTGAGCGTTTTGACCATGCCTAGTGCATGATGGCATTGTATACAAATATTGACTATTTATATATATGCGCCGATTTTGGATCAAAACTTTGTCACTTGTGTCTTCCCTTTCTGTTTCCAGCTTTTTCGTGTATACTACGATGTATGTTTTATATGCTTTCTAGAATGTATGCAATGGAAAACAGATGATGCAAATGTTTGCTTTCTTTTTGTGTTTCATGATGCTGATACATGATATTGTAGATATATTGTGATCTTGAATCTTAACTTTTGTTTAGCAATTTGGATACCTCATGATTTGTTTTGGCAAAGTGATGAGAACAACCAGTATGATGAACAGATTGACTTGCCCCACCCTTAACTCCACGCAACTAGTAAGATGCGAGAGCTCATCACCAAGAGCCAAGAAGGGCGCAAGTTATGAAATATGGTGAAGTGATAGTGATGAAAGACAGACGAAGCTTTGGTGGAACCAAATTGAAAACTACAAGCTTACTCTACCTGAATGACTTCATAGTTTTGGATGTAACTTACCTTGCGGTTTATCCAGACTTAGACCCGTAGATGGCCACATAGTAGACAAAATCTGGGTTTTTTAGGATTTTTAACTCTTTTTGGAATTTTGAATATCTGATTCATTCGTTTTTGACTCAAAGTTTGAATTGTTTGTTTATGACCTTTTAACATTTACTTTGTCTAGAGGACCCCCTACACTTTGCCCCGTGCTACCTGTAAGAAGCATGGGTTTATCACCGTGGGCAAGGCATAGGCGAGTAAGGGCATTTCCATCCTTTCCCAACCCTACGTCACTAGTAAGAGACGCAAGCTCATCACCGAAGGTTGGTGGGGCAAGGAAATGTGTAAAATAAAATTTTCTGTTTAATCACTTCTTGACTTGTTTGTTTGAGTAAGATGTCAGTATATTCTTATTTCCAAAGAGATGTGCATATGGGATAGATGTGACACCATGAAGCTTCTAGAACAGACCATAGGCAAGACACCTATCCTAAGAAGAAACCAAAGCGAGAACAAACTTGCAGAGCTTGGTATGGTTACCGTTAGGACTTCGTCATGTCTGATTTTATTAGATAAAAGATTCTGAATTGATTGATGATATCGAAGATGGAGAGGTATGATTAAAGAACTTCATGCCAGAAACATCACGAGTTTGAAATAAATTGCTTTGAGAATAGATTCCTTGATCACAATTTGTGTAAGAACAAGTGGACAAAATGATCCTAATTTATATGAAAATGCGATGTAGATAGTTATATAGGCAGCGCTTGCTGCTTATGCGTAGAAACGTTTGAGGTGGAGGGAATTGACTGTTTCGCCAAACTCCTCACCTTCTAGCGTGCATAAGAGATAAGCACCATTCCCGTAGTCTTTCATGACTCGGTATGGGCCCAACCATTTGGGCCGGAATTTCCTTCCTTCGCCGGTCTTCTTGTCGATCCGGCTGTCTAACCTCAGAACTAGGTCACCTTCGTATATGTCACGTTCATAGACTTTCTTGTTATACTGCCGGCACATTCGGTCGGCATAGACTCTATGTCGTTGTTCAGCATCTAACCTAGCTTCATCCAGGCTTTCTAATTGAGAAAGACGTGCTTCTCTGTAAGCGTCCTCATCCAGAATCCCTTGTAGCGAAATGCGGAGACTGGGGATTTCAACTTCGAGTGGGAGAACTGCTTCTGACCCAAATACCAGCGAGAAAGGAGTTGCTCCTGTCGGAGTTCTTATTGAGGTTCGATGGGCCCACAAGGCCGGATATAACTTCAAATGCCAATCCCGCTTGTTTTCTTTCACTGTTTTAAGGAGAATGGCTTTCAGTGTTTTGTTCGTTGCTTCAGCCTGCCCATTGGCTTGGGGATAGTACAAGGAAGCCGTATGATGGCTGATTTTAAATTTGTTGCATAGCTCACGAACTTCTTCATTCTTGAAAGAAGTTCCATTATCTGAGATAATAATTTGCGGGATACCGTACCTGCAAATGATTTGGTTCAAAATGAACTTAGCGATTACAGAACCAGGTACAGTTGTAAGAGGCATGGCCTCTACCCATTTAGTGAAATATTCAGTGGCCGTGATTATAAAATTGTGGCCGTCTGTGGACGAGGGAGAGAACTTCCCTATCAAGTCCAGGCCCCATGTAGAAAAGGGCCACGGAGTAGCGATCGGTTGCAAAGCTTGTGCCGGCATGTGGATCTCATGAGAGAACTCCTGACATTTATGACACCTGCGTACAAACTCTATTGCGTCATGTTCTAGAGTGGGCCAGAAATAGCCCATTCGATGTATTTTTCGAGTGGTGGCGTGGCCGCCGAAGTGGCCTCCACATATACCGCTGTGAGATTCATGGAGAATCTTCTTGGACTCTTCTGTGTCAACACACCTTAAGAGCATTCCATCGAATGCTTTCCGATAGAGCACTTGCTCTATAATGACGTATTTAGCTACGATAATGCGTAACCGCCTTCTTTGTTGAGGTGTAGCTCCTTCTGGGTACCTATGGTCCATGATATAACTAATGATATCAGCGTACCAAGGGCACTCAGATATAGCAGGTCGGGTTTCGACGTAGTACACGCATTCGTCTGGAAAGTCTAAGTCTACTAAGTCGCCTCCGTCTAGCGGGTTATCAGCTAACCAATCTGCGATGATTTGCCCTTTAACTGACTTTTGGTTTACAAAAGTTAATTCGAACTCTCCCATTAAGGTTATAAAGCGTCCCGCCTTTTTAGACAGGGACCCTTGTGTGAGGAAGGTTCGTAAGTGGTCAGTTTTTACCATGACCCTTGTCTCTTGATTTAGCATGTAGTGTCTTAGGCGTTTGGTTGCGAAAACTATGGCAAGGCATTCTCGTTCTGCTTGTGTATAGCGCGTTTCGTAGTCGAGCAATGTTCGGCTAATGAAATAAATTGCACGCTCTCTCTTGTCATCGTCTTCTTGGGCTAGCATGCAAGCTAACGAAACATCGGTAGCCCGTGAGTATAGAATTAACGGGCGATCTAGCTTAGGTGGCATTAGCGTAGGTGGTGACAGTAAGAAGCGTTTAACTGCGTTGAAAGCTTCGTTGCAGTCTTCAGTCCAATCAATGCTATAGTCTTTCTTGAGTAAATTATTGATTGGATGAATAGCGAAGCTTAAGTCCGGGATGAATCTCCGGATTGCACCCAGCTTCCCGAGAAATGATCTGATTCCAGATTCACTCGAAGGTGGGACCATTTCGAGGACAGCCCGAATTTTGGTTGGATCAACGTCGATCCCTCGTGACGATATGATGTAACCTAGGAGCTTTCCTCCTGTTACACCAAAGACGCATTTTTCCGGATTTAGCGTAACTCCGTATTCTATTAAACGTGAAAGAATGACACGGAGTACTTCGGGATGGTCACAACGCTTCTTGGCTTTAGCCAACAAGTCATCTACGTAGGATTCCATGATTTTATGAATTAAATCGTGAAATATATAAGTCATAGCCCGCTGGTACGTGGCACCGGCGTTCTTGAGACCGAATGGCATAACAGCGTAGCAATAGGTTCCCCAAGGAGTTATAAAGGTGGTTTTAGCTTGATCTTGCTCGGATATTCTGATTTGATTGTATCCCGAGAATCCATCCATGAGAGACAAGAGCTCAAACCCAGCTGTTGCATCAACAATGACATCGATAGATGGCAATGGGAAGTCATCCTTAGGACATGCTTTGTTAATGTCCCGGAAATCTATGCAGATGCGTATCTTTCCATTCTTCTTGAGAACGGGAACGATGTTTGATACCCATTGGGAGTAGTCAACTGGCTTGATGAATCCTACCTGAAGGAGTTTTATTACCTCCTCTTTTACCATAAGGGCTACCTTGGGCTTCATAGGTCTTGATTTTTGCTTAATTGGCTTCGCATCTGATCTAGTGACGAGGTTGTGCACCGCAATGTGGGGTGCGACTCCTGTCATCTCTTTGTAATTAAATGCAAATGCCTTCTGATGTTCTTTGAGAACCTGAGTATGTATTTCTACTTCTTCTGGGGTTAATGAAGAACCTAGTTTCAATATCCTTGGTTCATTTTCTGTCCCAATGTTGACATCGATTGTTTCTTCGATTAAAGAGGCGTTACCCTCTTCGAACTCAGGTGGTGCTGGAGGTAGATCTATATCATCCCCATTTTCTATTGCGTATATGCTAGGTTCCCTTTGCGAGGGAAGATCCGTTACGGGATTTCCGAAGTAGGAAGATGAATGCGGGATCAGAGATAAATCTAGTGTGTGACAGGAGCGATGTAATGCTGCATAGGCATTTAAGTAATCCAAAGTAGCCGCATCATTTCCAACATGGTCTAGGACGGTAGATTCATTTCCGCTTGAAAGAGGATTTGTCATTGTTTTTATCAATGGTTCGTTACGAATGGATACTGTGAAGTGAGTATCTTCTAGCTCATTGCTTGGAGTGAAGCGTGATGCCGAAGTTGCTATTGAATCGGCGAGAAGATTTTTCTCTCGTGGGATTGCTTCAATGGATATGAAATTAAACGCTTTGCTTAAATCTAACACAGCGTCTTTGTAGAGTTGTAAATGTTCGGCTTTAGTTTCATATATTTCAGAAACTTGGTTTGTTACTAATTGCGAGTCTCCTAAAACTTTGATGTTATCAATACCAATTCTTTTGGCTAAGGTAAGGCCAAGGAGGAGAGCTTCGTACTCAGCGCCGTTGTTTGTGCATTCAAAGTTCAACTTGAAAGAGAATGGGAGGACCTTTTCCTCGGGCGAGGTAAGAATTATACCTGCCCCCGCTCCATAGCGGCATTTAGCTCCATCGAAATGGAGAGTCCAATATTTAGCCGGGAGCATAGATGTAGGTGTATCTACTGTATTTGCACATTCTACTTCGACCATGCAAAGATCTTCTGCTGGAAGAGAGCCAACCCCTAAGGAATATCCTATACCTACCGAATCAAATGGTAAGAACATTGGTAAATCTTGTTCTATTAATTCAACGATTTTTGCAGTAGTCCCTAATGATACAGTTTCTTTAGCTTTACCGCCAGGAATTGGGGTTGTTTTGGCTACGCTGATGGTTTCAAGATCCGTCGTAGGTACCAACTTTTCTTTTGACTTTGAGTCAGTGGGTTTATTAAGTTGGTTTGTTGGAAGTTCGAATTCTGAGTGTACACCTGGTCTCTTCTTTAAATCAGCTAGGTGTACGTCAAACGGCTTTGGATCACCTTTGGCTACAAATACCTTTCCCAGATGCAAGAATCTTACTTCTTGAAATAGCGTGGAAGGGATTGCCTTCATTCGATGTATCCACGGCCGGCCGAGGATCATATTATAGTTAGTTTCCCGATCTATAATATAAAACTCAGTCAGGATTGTTTTAGGTCCCAAAGTGACCGGTAGTATTATGGTTCCTATCGATGTGGCTTTAAGGCTATCGTAGCCTCTCAAGGTATTTCGAGTAGTGGAACAGTTTGTTTCACCATATCCCAATTTTTGGAGAAAAGAGAAAGGGACTATGTTAACCGCAGCTCCATCGTCAACCATTGCCCGTTTTACATAATTATTATAAACCTGTACTTGCAAGTGTAGGGCTGGATCGCCTCGGCGTGCGATCTCGGCATCCGTAGGCATTTTACTTATTTCGAATATGAATTCGACATCCCTATCCGCCTGTCCCGGAGGATAAACATCAAAGTCTATATGATTTACTTGTGCTTCTGGTGGTGGAGTGATACTAATTAAATGACCCAAACCTAACGCCTCTAAAAGAGCAGCCCTGTGAGCAGGGGAATTCTTTAGTAAATCAAGGAATGAAATATGCGAGAAGGTTTTTGTTAGATCATTAATTAGATCGTAAGCACCCATAGGTTTTGCTACGGTTTGCTGGATGTTATCTGCTTCCGGCAGATGGCTTGGACTTGGTTGAGAGAAATACTCTCGTGTCCTCGTAATTGCTTCAACGGGTAATTCGGAGTCTAACTCCACTAATCCAACTACCTTAGGTCGCGGCTGACTTCCTAGTTGTGGCGCGACTAACGGATTTAGCGAAGTTGAGGCCTCGTGATCGTTGTTTCCTGTTATTGCGCCTTTGTTTGTTCCAGTTGGTTTCAACCCATCGTTATCATGATTTGGGAGTGGATCATTAAAGATCTTGAGAGGGGCATTCTGAGGGGAAACTGCCCCTGCGAAGGTACTTGCCGTTGGTGACGTAGGATCTGCTAAGAACATATCCATAAAAAATTGTTTTTGTTCATTTGGCAAGCGTTGCATGAATTTGTTGTAGTCACGACACGTTCTAGTGTCATGACCCCGAATTTTATGGAAACCACAATAAGAATTGGGATTATAATTCCCGTTTTGTTGGTTTGGTGTGTATTGTGGCCTAAAATTCCGATCAAACTGTTGCCTATTAGGACCAAAGTTTTGGAATTGTTGTTTTTGGTTTTGACTTTGGTTTTGGTAACCAAATGAGTTTTGGCTTGGCCCTTGCATGGGATTTCACCGCTTGTTGTTGTTGTGGATTATTAAAATCCACCGTATTGACCGTCGGGGTAAAATTGTTGTTTCTTTGGTTGTTTGTTTGTGACGGAGTATTAACGACATTTACCCTCTTGGGCTGGTCAGTTACCCCATCTGTTGTTACCCCACGATTTTTGTTAAGGATTTTGGGTCCTTGATTGACATTTGTGGTAGTTGTAGTATTTTGAGTGGAGGTGATTAACCTCCCATTTGCTCCATACGTCTTACGGCCACTATCTATTGCTGCCTGGTCTATTCGTAGAGCGCTCTCAAGTACTTCGTCATAAGTCCTTAGTGGGAACTTCTGGACTTCTTCCTTCACTTCTTTGCTAAGAGAATGAAGGAATAAATCGCATAGCTCCATCTGATCCATGTTTGGAGCGCTTGCCGAGGAATAAAGGACTGTGCGCCACCTTTGGATGAAATGGGCGACAGACTCGTTATGTTCTTGCTTGATGTGCAAGAACTCCCTGATTCCTGTCCTTAATAGTTTGTTCATGTCGAAGGCTTTGATGAACTCAGACACGAGTTGTTTGAATGAATGTATGGAAGCCTCGGGTATTCTGTAATACCAATCGAGGGCAATGCCTTCCAGCGTTTTGGGGAATATTTTAGCAACGACCCCATCCCATGGGAGTAATTCTCGAATGGCTGTAGCGTAAGCTTTGATATGCGCATTCGGATCTCCTTCTCCTTTGTATTTGGGCAAATCGGGAAGAGGCCTTGGAAGCATAACGCTTCTTATGGCGAAATCTAAGGGCTCCTTTAAATATTCTGAATAAGTCCCTATTGCATACGTCTCAACCATTGATGGTGCCTGTTGAGGAGGCGGTGGCGGAACGGGTTGTTGATATGGCGTAACGTACGCGTTGGCAGGGGCATAAGGCAATCCCTGCATTTGAGTAAACATGCCGGGGGATGAGTACATATCCCCTTGTGGCGATTTGGAATACATGTTTAAGTACGAAGGGGTACTATCCAGGAATGGATTGCTCTGTACCGGACCAGGAGGAACTGTGCTAGCGATAGTGGGTCTAGTTGGTACTTGTTGTGAATACTGAGGAGTCATACCTAACGTGCCTACTCCTGTGAGGAGATCTACTTGGCTAGGATGGTGCGGAGGATTGGAACTCCCTGTTTGTATGAATTTCAAATTTTGATTCGCTTGGGCAAGTTCTAATCCTCTAACCTTTTCTATTAGAGTTGAAATGACTTCGTTTGGTGAAGTCACGATATCGTGCCTTGGTGGCGTTTGTTGTATATCCTGGTGTTGTATAGGCATGTGATAGCCTGTCATGAACTGATTGCTATCTTGCCAAGTTTCTCTGAGAGTATTTTCTATACGTGATGGCATAGAGGTATTTTCTTGAGGAGAGAACTCGGGCTGTATTTGCAAAATTCCTACAGGTGGGTACATGCCTTGAGAGCGTTGTTCATTCCTAGGATAACGTATTGAGTACTCGTCATCTAGAACTGAGTATGGATCTGATTGTCTGCTAATATGTGGTCTAAGTAGCACCTGAGGAGATGAAGCAGATTCTCCAGTCAATGTCATATTGTTTGAGCCTGAAGGCTCTGTTTGTGTTTGAGCGAGTTGTTGCTCCAACCCCTCTGCTTGGAAGGACGAACTATATCTAGTCCTTGGCGTTTGCGTTGACAACTGATTAGTTGAATAGTTGTCGCCCCACATTGAGAGTGAGGGTGATGATTCCCTATTCTGTTGGGCATAGTATGCCTCAAGACCCAGGAGGGGTCTGCCATATGCATCGAATCCCGACATATTCGGGGGGTATATGAATACCCGCAGAATAATGGGAAGGAGCGAAGGTGATTTGTGAAGGGAAACGTGATATTTATGACTCCGAACGAGAAGGTAGGAAGTTTTACGTCAGCTTCACTAATTTCGTTTGTTTCACGTCGGGTTCACCAATTTTGTACGTCGGAAAAGCAACAGGCGAGCGTGAGAATCAACAAGTGACTCTTCCACGTACCCGACCTCCCGAGGTCGTGCCGAGACAGCCGGTGGGGGTAGAATATGCAGACAAACTAGTTGGGGAGTCTAATGTCTTCGACACGCACTAATGGTATTTGCGAATCTAAGGCAAAGAAGGCCCTTCTAACTTGGACTGGTGTGATAGATCGATCAGCGAGGATGACTGCTCGAAGGCTCCAATCAATATCGAGCTCTGGCGTGATTCGATCTATGGGTTGTGGGATGCGTGGAAAATGACCCGGGATGGTTTCGTGTATTTCTCCTGATAGGGTCATATGGTGAATATAGTCAACTCTATGGACGATTCTCTGGCCTAGTCCAAAATTCTCTAGCTTTGTTAGCTGTTGTGTCTAGTAGGGACAACTGTTGAATGATGATAGGTGGAATCGGAGTAGACTGAAATACTAATGTGCGTAGGCCAGTGTCTATATCTAACTGACTTGTGGATTCGTTAGGCTGTGGGATTTGTGGATCACAACCGTAGACTCTTGGTTGTTGCGGTCCTGTTATGGTCATACGTGAGATCAAGTTCTAATCCCTAGTATCCAGTAGTCGTAAGCTTTCTCAGCCTCTACGTTTAGAATCAGTAATTGTGTGATTTTCTCAGAATACCTCACAGGTGTTCTAGCAACTTGAATTCTTAAGCTGGTATCTATATCTACGAGGGTGTCTCCAGCGTCTGGCTGTGGAACTAAAGGATCGCACCCGAATATTTGTTCTCTTTCAAATCCTTCTACAGTCATGCGGATGTTTTCTAGGATAACCTGTAGTTTGGTTGATTTGACCAAAATGTGTGTGCTTGGTCGTCTTCTACGTTTAACCCTCTCAACTGTGACCTGATCTGTTGGAAGTCTGTTGTTGTTTGGAAGACTTGTATCCTAAGGTTTTGGTCAATGTCAGTTACTGCCACTACGATATTGGGCTGGGGCACAATTGGCTCGAAAATGTATTCCCTGGGCTCCCTAGGTCCCGTAATTGTCATGCAAAAGCAGTAATGAAACAAACTATAATAAAGTAAAATCTAAGTACACTTCTAGCATATATAATTTCTTTTTTTTTTGTATTTTCTGGCAATTTATAAGAAAGCAGCTATCTAAAAATATTTAGAATTGACAACTAAACTAATAACGTAAAACAAACAAAATAGCCGAGTGTAGCTATTTGTCTGTGCAATTTTGTATATCTATTCTAAACAACGAAATAACTAATCTATTTGCAAGATTCTCGATCCTACCTTAGAAGTGAGGAATGAATCATAGTTTCTCAGAAACTATCAATCCCCACAACTTCCCTGGCAATATCGAGAATGGAAATAACTGTAATAAAGTGATTAACTACTTTATTTGATAAGTTCTAACTAAAACTTTGAAAGATGGAACCTGGATTTCGCAGAACAGTGGCGAATCCGACGGTGTGTGTGTTCTTGTCCCCTCAGTATGATCTCCTCGTTCTTTGTGCTCACGTGAATCCAGAAAAGCGTGTAATGCTTGCATCAACAGGAATAGATATTTGGATCAATGGACAGCCTTCAGAATGCAGACAGAATAGAATGCGGATAGGAGAGGGATAGCGCAAGAGTACAGAGCTTGGCCTATGCAATTCCTAGCAGGGTCTACTGTGAATCATGCAACAAAATGCGTCCAGAACCTAAAACTCGTCTGTATGAAGAGAAAAACTTTAATGGCTGCCTAAACTATTCTTCTCCAAAAGCAATAATACTGTTTGCACAAGTTGGATCTGTGGCTTACCAACAGCTGAGTAAATGCAACT
This sequence comes from Taxus chinensis, assembly GCA_019776745.2. Lineage (NCBI taxonomy): Eukaryota > Viridiplantae > Streptophyta > Pinopsida > Cupressales > Taxaceae > Taxus > Taxus chinensis. Next base: position 17,385 of record JAHRHJ020000209.1, on the reverse strand, counting down.
AAGCATGTAAAAGATTTAAACTATCAAACTTAAGCAAACTAGAAGACTGAACTACTGAAAGTGATGAGTTTTTAAACAAGAATGAGGGGCCATTTGCATGTGCACAAACCATGCATTTATAGGAATTCAAACACCCAAAGATCAAAACCAAACTGAACTCCTAAACAATAAACAAAGGAAAAACACTATTCCAGGGGACCAAAAACATTAATGCATGCTCAAGTCGGCAAGAAAAGCTGGTGAAGCGTTGAACTTTGTGTGCGTTCTGTCAAAAGAACGTTCTGGAAAACACGTAAAGGACCGCCGCCCTGCTCAGGGCGGCGGTCAGGGCGGCGGTTTCGTCACTGAAGACCAAAAAGCCAAGAAAAGAGGAAAAAAGGGAAAACAAAGCACGCGGGGGCTAAGCGGGGCATGTGGGATGTTAACGCATATCCGTAAAGCTTCTCTGGATCCCGAACACCTTGCGAAGAGACCTGTATCATCATTGGGGCATTTATTACACCGTTCCGCAGTACAGTACCTTACAAAGACAATTTTGATAGTCCTTGTTGAAATTATTCTTATTATAACCCCTTCCCACTTTGAATTGGATGACCTGGTACATTATTTGTGATGGAAAAATGTGTTGTATTGGCTATGAAAATTTCAAATTTGAAATGTGAAAGAGGTATAATCTATTTTCTATTTTTGAATAAATGTGGAAGGAATTTGTATTCTGTATATTGTAACTGAGGAAGAAGTCAGAGTTCTGATAGTCCCTTATGAAACTTCTTTTGTAACCTTTCCCACCTTGAAGTGGATGATCTTGTATATTATTTTGTTGGAAGACTACTCTGTTTTAGCTATGAAAGTTGAGATTGATTATGGAAGAATATATCTTGTATTTCATTCTGTGAACAGAAAAGAAATATATGCATTTGGTATGTTGTATTTTGAAAATAAATGGAAATAAGTTGTAAGAGATTCCTTTGAATTAATAGAAGTGTTTTTCTTGTTCATATGATATTATTTCCATTGGAAATATGTGTTTAATATACAATAGGAAATCTCTGTTTGTAAAAATGAAAATGAAGCATGTGAGAAGAAATATTGCACTGCTCTATCTCATTTGAAATGTCTAATTTTGAAAAAAAATAGAAGTTGCATTCTTTTCTCTATCATTTTATTGAAGGAAAGATAACTATTTAAAACTAACATTGAATAAATTCAATGTTTCTTATTGCATGGAAAAAGAGATGGTTTAATCTTTGTTTCTTGAATTATAAAAACTTCATTTCTACTTCACTGTATACGTTGCAAATTCCTTTTATCAAATGTCCAAAACAACCCTACAAATATATAAGAGATAAATGAAATATTGAATTTGAATTAATGAGATCAAAGTGATCCCAAAACTAAACTAAAACACTCGAGAGATTTTTAAAGGACCTTTCAAATTGAGCAAAGGTGAAAATTGCAGGTATTCTGATGTGTAAACATTGGTAATTTTTGAAATGCAAATCAATCGAACAAATTTATCTTTTTTTTTTACCCCACATTCTTCCAAATGTAGATCCCCATGTCTGTTTGACATGTTGAAGGAAAAATAATGAAAAATTTGAACAAAATTCATAAGTTGAAATGACCAGTTAACTTTTACGTGACATAAGATCTTTTTCGAAAAAATTACTCGCTAAAATTTATCAAAATTAAAAATATTTAGGCTTTCTTTGCAAAGAGGACATTGAGAGCTTTCCAGAAAGTCCTTGTTTGTCAAAAACAGAGTTCCCAATCAAAAGTTATGTCCTTCTGAATTTTTTACTTCATTTCATGCTTCAAAAAAATAATCTAACTGTCAAATTTAATTGAATAAAATATTCTTGGACGGACCCGTGGGCTAAAAATTTATTTTTTGGCTTTTTTCCCAAAAAATTACAAAGTTCGTGAAGTTTCCCACCACTCCGCTAATCCGTAGGCCTTCATTTTAAAAAAAAATGATCTAAGTCCAAAAAGTTAGTTTGGCAGTTTTTCCTCCACAGCCCTGCCGCCCCACAGCCAATCATTGATCAACATGTGGCTTGCGGTGGCGCATCGGAAAAGGCTCAGATATATTTTAACCTTAAGCACTTTTAAAAATAAATTTGGAAAAAAAATTAAGTTTCCTCCACAGCCCCGCTTGTCCCGCAGCCAATCAGGTGCTGCCACGTGACTTCATGAGGCATCTGTGGACGAGAAGACCCTTTTAAGCCTTAATGCTTCAGAAAACTCTTGGGAAAAATTTCCTTATTATCCCCACCAGCCCGCCAAGCCATAGCCAACGATTGGTTGACACGTGGCATCTTCTCACATTGGCAGATGCGCGGGTTCCTTTTGACCTTTTTTCCTTTCCTTTTGAAAATCTTAATTTTCTAGATGTTCCTCACTAACCCGCTGACCCACAGCCAATAAGGAGCTACCACGTGGCCTCCCTGGGCGTCGGCGGAGGTGCGGGTGTAAAATTCACTTTGTCCTAAAAGGGAAAAAACACTAAATGTCTTCCCTGCTCCGTTGGCTTGTGTCTGGGAAATTTTTTATTCCCCGCTCCTCTGGGAGAATTTTCTCTCTGAAGTCCGTAGGCCCGATTTGTAGAAAATTTTCCTCCCCAGACCCGCAGGCCCCCTCTTAGGAAAAATTTCACCCCAAGTTCTATCGGCCCATAACTTGAGAAATATGAGGAGTTATGAGGACTTATTTATATTATAGGAAAGGTGAGGAAATTCCCTATGTAATGGGAATGTTTTCAGGAAGTTTTAATTTTTTAATCATGGGAAAAACCAAATTGAATCTTTAACTAAGTTCTGGGAGTGGGTAAGTAAGAATTTACTCTGATGATTTTAAATATGTATTCTTTCCCCACCCCTGTGATTAAACCTTGCTCTTGTCATGGATCTTGTGGAATTAAATACCTTGGATATTTAATTGCTTTGGTCCCTTAACCCTAAAATTTTAAATCAGGGAATATCTAGCTAAAATGTCAATGTAATCAGTGATTAAATTAATCCCTAAGGATTTTTGAGCTAGGTGTGGATTTATTACACTTATTGATTTATAATGTGGAATTATGAATTGTTATAATGGGAAAAGTTATTAGTTGAATTTAATTCTTCTTGAGACTTTAGTTGTTAACAGCTTAAAAAAAAATTATTCCATAATTTTTTCTAACTAAGCCTAGGTTGTTCTTGGTTCTCAAGTGGAAGATTTTAGCGGGTGTTACAATGGGTCACATCTCCAATCCCACATCATTAGGTAGCTTCTTCTAGGGACCCTCTTCCTTCTTCTCTTATTCCTTTACGCAAGGTTCATTTCTCAGAACTTGTGGAGGTTCCTTACGTTGCTCCCTTTTTTATTTTGATTCTTACATTGTAACTTATTGTCCTTCGTGCAATTCCTTCTTTTGGTTTTAATCTTCTTGTATTACATGCTCCTTTACACACTCTTCTTCCTTGAGAGCTTTGTGGATCTATTCCTCCTATAATACTCAATTTTTCAGGTGCACTCTTGCAGTAAGCATTTTATTCTCTCCCCTACTTCCTCCAACATGGTGCTCCCATTTTCCTATATGACATCATCTCTGCATTCCTCAACTCCTCTTCTTTAAGTTTCTCCTCTCATGCAATATTTTAATTGATTCTACATTTGCACTGGGGTCCCCACTCTTCCACACGCATTTGCCACCCAATTTGTTCTTTCCATTTACCCCAAGAGCATATTCTTGTGTGAAATTTATTATGCTATTTGTTCCTTCTATTAGGACTCCCAAAACTTCTTGCAATTCCATCTCGATGGCCTCTAGTTGTGACATTAGGTCATTCTTCTTTGTGTGGTCTTGGTCTTCTGGGAGCATCTTCTCCTCCGCTTCTCCTTTTTCCTCCTAGACATATCTAGAGGTACGACCATCAGGATAAAGTGGACCAAGTTGCATTTTCCTCCTATCTCATTGGCTCTCCTTATGCATTATAGCATGTGAATTCATCTTCTCTCTTCACCCAGTTATCATGCAATTTCCTTAACTCACAAGACCTTGGCTAAAACTGAAGTTATCCCATTCTGAAGGCTACATTTTATTATTTCATTAGCATCATTGTTTAATCCACATTTATGCAAACAAAGCATGTGATCATGCATCATATTTGGTTTTTTGATTTATTAGGTTGTTGTATTAGTCATGGAGCTCTAATTTATTACATTCATTTTATGATCACATTTGACATTTTAGCTGGTTTTGACATCATTCAATGGTGTACCATTTTTTGTAGTGGCCATCTCATAGTTTAATATTATTTAACCTTTTACTAACTACATTTACATAGTTACTTTGGTCCTGTATTAATATCACTTTGGAACAAATGTAATTCCTATAACACTTACGTGTATTTGATGTTTAAATTTTACCTTTTCTAGACAAGGGGAAACTATCGTGAGATCAAGGAAGGAATTATTAGGATTTAAGGGTGATTTAGATTCAATATACCTCTTCCCATAAACATCCTTTCATCATAGTACCCTATTTTTCCTGTTACAGGTTTCTATAATTCAATAGTTAGTTTAAGTAAATTTAACATTTACACGTCATAAATTTATTTTTTTGTTATATAAGAGTTTGTGTTGGCTCAAATGTTTGATTTCTCCAAGAAAAATTCATATTATTTTTTCTTAACACAAGAGAATGCCTAGATCAATTATGAAGAATTCAAGCATAACTTTATTCCTAAATAATATCTGATTTACTCTTTTTTCCCTTTAGTCTTACATGGTTAATTTGGACTCTTTTCGGCATTATTTTAGAACAAATGTAATTCAAATAACACATAATTTACAGTTAGGGTTTTAAGACTACAAGGAGTAAGACCTCACACAAGAAAAAATTTTATTTCTCTTAGACACACAAGTATTAAGTGTATATTGCAAGAGAGATATCCCAAATAATCTTATGCATTACAAAAGCCTCCTAAGGACTTATATAAATTGTTGGGTAAATACACAAGTAATTCGAAGTGTAGTCTCCACTCACATAATTTAGATTTCACAAGAGATCAATCGTAGGTACAACCACCAACTATCTTGCAAGGCTTTAGCCACTCACTAGGGTACCAAGGAAAATCATGTACAAGGGGGTTAACTTATTCATGATATGGTAAGACCTACAACACGTAGACATGATCACCTGACTCATCCCAATATGATAGGTTTCACAACATATATACACCATATCATAAAATATCAAGGAAATGGTCCTTAATAAGACGTCTTAGGTGTAAAGCATGAAAATGATTAATGAGATTAGAGTATTTTATTAACACGATCAATGTTTTATACCCTAGAAAAAGACTCAAATGGGGGGAGGAAGGAAAATAGGCATTGTAACTCATTCTTTTAATTTTGTTAGTTTTGATGAGAGGATATTCTACCTAGCATCGTGGGTGTTAAGGAAATATACCAATAATTAACATAACAAAACATTGGTTTAATATCTTTATAACATAGGTACAAAATTTAGTACAACTTCCCATCCAATTTGACACTATAAAATATAGCCACATTGGTATTCCCTTTGCAAAATATACCAAGAACAATTCTTTGAATCAACAATACATATATCATTATTCTATGGTAATACATGTATTGCAAGATGAATACAAATTTACAATGACAACTCATTAATTACAACATATCACATCTAGAAAATTCCTCTTGTTTGGAGTACCTGCAACCAATGTTGCGTCAGTCCTAGGACTGAGTATGGAAATCCCCTACACTCAAGCATAAATTCCACACATTCATCATTTTTAACATTTTCAATTAAATAGGAGAGAGAGAGAGAGAGAGATATAAGGAGAGGGAAGAAGAGAAAGTTTGTTTCTCATGCATTCACGCTTTCACAATCAGTTACACTTAATATTTTGGTACTAGAGAGAGTAAGGATGAGAGAGAGAGAGTTAAGAGACATTTTATTTTCCATTCACAATGTCCTAACCGTTTTTAATTTCATCTCCATTATCATTTCATTTCAAACCAATTCACATTTCCCATTTACTTTACATTTTCAATTCAATCAAGTATCATAGTCATTTCTAGAGAGAGAAGAGGGTGGAGAGAGAAAATCACCATCCATTTCAAAATTCATTTATAAAAGATAAAATATCAAATAAAATTATACATTGCATTGTAATGGTATTACGAGGTCATATACATGGCTAGAAGTCAAACAAGACTCAAAAAGGAGATTCTAGCTAAGGTTGAGAAAACTGTCCAAAATAACAAAAGTGCTTATAACTGGGTCTTGAACACACTCGATTCAAGTTAAATAATTTTTTTTGATGATTCCTACTTATTCCCCCATATGCAGAGAGTTCATTGTGTCTTGGCATATGTTGATTACGATGAGGAGAGCTCAAGTTACAAGGGCAACTTTGGGGCCCGTTATCGTAATTGCGTCAACAATTCTTGTCGCACAGTGACAAGTGGCCCCCAAAACACACTTGTAAAACTAGTTTCCAAAGGTTTTTTTTCATTGAATTGAAGGTTTGTTATGATCCTCTTCTTGGCATTCTAGAGGTAGGAGGTAGTGGTTTTAAGTTTCTCTCAAGCTAAGCAATAACCATAAGCGGAAACCGATCATGTTTTATTAAAATGACCATGTCACCATAAGTGACTGATAAGCTAAGAGGGTTTAGGAATATGAATTGCAAGAGCATTAAATAATTTCAAACAAATTGGTTAAGGTTCCCTAAGGTGTTCCATGTTACCAGGGGTCATTCAAAGAGTTTTGGTTTTGCGGTACGTTTGGGTGTGGCGCTCCATGCGTGCATGACTTTTGAGATCATTTTTTTTTGTTGATGTTTTGAGAGTTCACGTCAAGGAAATATTTTTTCATTTTTTGGAATTATGTTCCCTATCATTCAACATTTAATTTTGAAAATATTGGAAATGATGAAGTGAAATTTAATGCAAGTGAAAAGGGGAAAACCATACATGTATTTGATGTTTGAAAGAGGAAAACAACATGGGGATTTTCATCCTTGATTTAGGCTGGTGACTTTCATTCACTCGCGAGTTCCCAATACCCTTTCTACAAATCCATTTGTGTCATATCCAACCAACATGGCATTCCATAAACTCCCCATTTTTACTTTGTTTGAAAGTCTCTAAAGACGCTTCAACAAATAATTTATGCATATCCCACAAAAGAAGCATTCCATGAGGCTACATTGTCTGGGGAATTTTGAAAAACAAACATGAAATTTTCCTCCAACCTCGACATTTTCATACATATCTGCAACAACACTTCTCACTCCTAACCACCGTGAAAATATTATTTTTACAGAACATGTTCTAAACATTGTTGATTGTAGGAGCTTGAAATCTCAATTTCTCTAAATTATTTAAGACTCTTAGAGTTTTTTTTTTATATTTCATAACATAGCTCCTTAATAAATACTACATGCAGTTAAAAAAATCAGACAAAAACAAAACATTTAAATAATCTTGCAAGTTTGAAACTTCAACTACTAGCTCCATACCTGGCAGCATGCTATAATATCATATCTCCCAGCCAAAATATCAATGAGATTTCCCTTTATTTCATCACCCCATTGAGTTCCCCAACACGACACAAACTTTACTTAACCCAGAAACCACTTAGATTAAAAACAACCCAACTCTTTTTTTTCATGTACGATCCATTCACTAAATCGTATCCCCGCTTCTATTGGGGTATTTTATAACAATCACCTCTCAAAGCATGCAAAACCATGGATAGAAATGCATAACCCACAATCCCAAGTACAAAACATGGATGAAAACCATGGATAAAATATTCAAGCCTCCGTGAGGTACCTAAGTGTAATAGACAAAAAACATATCCAAAAGGGATCAACAACCCATGAAATAATCCAAGTGCAAAACCCTACAGGGTTCTATTCAAGAAACTGACGAGATTTATTTTATTCAACTTCAACAACTGGTAGAGAATAACCAAACCAATTGGTGACACCCATAAAAGAGAAAATAATTTTTAACTTTTACAACCCAACAATGAGGAAATAACAGATTATCAAACATGCAACAATAGAAATTCTCATTCCATCATGGTTAGCACCTCTCGATAAATAAAGTTCTTGTAGAATCTAGAAATGAAAATAACTTAGATAAGGAATATCATTGAACAACCCATGGTGAATAGATCCTCTTAGAGCTAAATGAACCTTGGGTTTCTCACTTTCGGTGAAGAACCTAGATACAACTCTAGGTCATCAAACAAAGAATTTTCTAATTTTGTGCATAGGAAAACACAATAAGAGAATGGAGATATTTTACATCAAAGTTTCTCTCATCGTTCTAGGACTCATTTAACCCATCATGGTACTGATTTTAGGTCAGCTATAGTTGGGTCTCTATTTTGAGGTCATTTCTAGATCTACGGGTCTTCTTATTAAAAAAAATTTGTTGACATTTATTTAATTATAAGATGGTGGGTTTCCCAAAGATGATGCACTTGCTACAACTATCCAATTACTTGCAGTAAATCTCAATGGCTTAATGAAATTGGGTTCCATTGAACTTCTAGTGGTTAGCTACCTCTCGATTATCAGAAATAAAGTGGGAGAGTTCTTGCGAAGCACAAGAAGGTTGGATTATTTTGTGGAAGGAAAAGACCAGGTTCAAACTGAAGGAGTGTTTAGGATGTGCCAGTTCTCTCCAAGTTTGAATCTCAAAATGAAAAATGGTGCAGTTGGGAGGTCCAGCCCATTTCCCTTGGCTAACAGACACACATCCCATTACCTTATTTTATTATATTTTTCTTTGGCTTCCTCCCCTCTCATTTTTCTTCTATTTTTTATGTGTGAAAAACGTCAGGTGGAGAGCCCGAGGTTGGATCTTGGGCTTGGACTACATCTTTTGTTTAGGAATTAAATGCATATATTTACTTATCTGATTACCTAAATATTAAAAAAATTATAGCTTATTGTAGCCACATTTTATTTTATACATTGATATCCATTTACTATTTAGTGTGGAGAATAGGTAATTACACAAAATAATGATTTTTCAAGTAAACTATTTAATGAAATGCCTTTTCCTCCCCAATGCATTGAGAATCCTCTTCCAACCAGCTAGAGTTCAGTGGTTAGGGATAGACATAGATATGTTTTGAATGTATTTGTGATGGGGATTCATGCATTATATATAGAGAAAATAAATCTCACTCTTTTGTATTAACCATTTTTATTAAGGAATGTTTATTGTGATTTTGTTTGAGGCATTTCTTTAAACAATTTACTTGGAAGGTCTATGTTTACCTAGATATATTTAAGGAAAAAATCATTTCATATACTTGGATGGGCTGAGATGACCTACATTTTTCATTTTCCCTTTTTGTATTCGACAATAACATAAGAAATCAATTTTAATATAGCTTAAAGAAGGTTCAAAAAATTATTAAAAATTGTGCCGAACCATAATGACATAATGCCAGTGTTAATGCATTTGTGGATTTGGAGGGTGATGTACATCTTACTGTGTCATGTCATCATGCTAAAAATATTCATTTCTACGATGGAATGCTACGTTGGGATATGCATGCTTATTATGTTGCGCCATCATGTTTAGGATAATGCACTTTGTATAAAGTATAGTCAATTTCCCTTTTCTATTGGTTTGGTCATGCATTATTGATATCATTGTGCACCTATAAATTTGTCATATGTTGTCACTCCTTTGGACTCATACAAAAATGACAGTAACCATGAGCTAAGAAGGTTTTCTAAATACAAAAGTGTTAATGGTTTTGAATACAAAATATCGAGCATTGTAGAATTACATTTCAGTTTAGAATGTGGTTAGGTTAATATTGAAAAACACTGATGTGTTTTTGCATAAAAACATAATATTTTTTATTTATGTATTCAAAGCTATCAACCATTATGTTATAGAAACAAACAATAAGAAATGAAATTCTAACATCATGAGGGATATTGCATCTCTGATAACACATATCACTCTTATGATAAATAAAGGTGTTATTTTTAAGTGGAATCTATAGGAAAATTATTGTTTTGAGTAGATCAAATAGGACATTTCCTAGAATTAAACTTTAATCAACAACAAATTTTACAAATACATCAATTTCTATTATTTATTGGGATAGAGAAACATTCTTTCTATTATTATTAAAATTATCTAACATGATTTCAATGATCCCATTTTTTTTTTCAAGTTATATTTTATTGAATACTGCATTAAATGATGTAAGGGTTGGTAATAGAAGAATAATTTAATTAATTAACTTCCAACATTAACTACAATAATGAAGACAATATTTTTCTTGCTCACTGTGTGTTAGTGTTTTCATTAATGTTAATTCCATCGATGGAAAAGTTTTTCATGGTGTTGTACGAATCTACATGAGGTGTGATTCAGTGTCAAACATGAAGGTTGATTGTTAGTGTCATGTTTGGTGAAGGTCTATGGTGTTCTAAAGCATGGTTTACTAGGCATATTCATACTTCGAGCCTACCAAAGTTAGTTGAAGGATTTAATGTGGTCAATCATGGTTGTTGTGATTTTTCAAGAGTGTCTAATAGTTTGTAAGAGATCATAAAGGTCATTTCATGTGATGTCATGTGTTGTAGTAGTAATTTAAAGCCTATTCCTAGTCCTGGAATATGTAGTATGGTATGTAGTTATAAGTTTTGAAGTTATTAATTCATTGTGGATGATGGTATAATATTGGTGGAAGTTTATAGGAAGTGTTTGGTTAGTTTTAGGTAAGTTATCAGAGTTTTGGTGGTGTTTCATGGTATTTGGGAAGCAAGTAGGTGAAGAAAAGCCAAGATGCATAGGTAAGTTCAATTGGTTAGATATTTTAAAACCTATAATTTGTCATATATGGTAAATATACAAAGTGAGAGGATGTTTTTTTATGCTTCATGATGAATTTGAGGTTATTATGAATAATATTTTAAATTTACATCATTTTTGGTGAAACCGGTTGTTCTAGACCATGATTTCGAGGCAAAAGTTGACCTTCTAATGGTCCTTGTGGATTGTATGTTTTTTATGGGACCCAGAGGATTTTAGGATTTTTTCCATCGAAATAATAAGGTTTTTAAAAAATGATTAGGTGGTTTGATCATTAAATTTTTAGGAACGGTTGCTAAGAAGATAATTTTCTTTGAAACTCTAGGAACCCTAGCTCAAAGTGACTTAGAGAAAAAGGAGTATACTAAACTAGTTTTGATTAATTTTACAAAAGTGATGCTTTTAGTTTATATAGGACTCCTAAAAATTTATAGAAATTTATATTAGATAATGTAACTACTTGTGGGCCCCGTTCTAAAATGTATGTATGTGAAGAATTTCAATTTATGGAAAAAATTTCAAAAGAAAGCAATGAATAAATTGACATTTTTTTATCCTAGGAGTTATTCTGCATGTGGGTGATAGTTTCTGATCATGTTTGATCCTATATGGAAAAGTTTGATCTATTCATTAGGACTAGTTTTGAGGTAGTGTGGAGAAGTATCTGGTAAAACTTGAATTACAAGAGCTATATGTGGAGTTAGGACTTGGTTCAAGTTTTTTTTGTTATATTAGTTCAGATATAATTCTAGTGATATATAAAACTTGGATTTTTATAAGGAATAATAAATTTATGACTTGTGATTTGAAGGTAAAATATGTAATTTAACTAGTTAAGTAGGGTCTTTAGTAGCTTCATGAGGTTGGTGATAGTTTTGAGATTATTCATCCTAGTTGAACGTTTCTAAGTGCTTATAAAAACGTTCTAAGGGATTTCTATGATTTTTATAATCTTGTAATTGGTTTTGGAGGTGATGGAGAAAGTTCACGAAAAATACTAGTGTTGACAATTTTTGCACTTGTGTAAAAATGGGTAACTTGAAACTTCGTTACGATGGATAGCAAAAGATTGAAGTGAACCTAAGCTAGGGGAGATTCTTTCAGTCCATATTGTTTCTGTTGAATTAATTAATGATTACATGAAATATGCAGCTATGTGTGTTGTTAAAAAATGTAATAGATCACATAGTCTGCAATTTCATTACTATCTTCAACAAAAGAACACAAAGCCCTGAAGGATAAATGTGTTATCTTGATGAAGACATCGAATTGTAGAATATATGAGGTGTTAGGTTTTGGAACAACAATCATAATTGGAGATTGCAGCAGTAAAAATTCATTGCTAAATGTTACAAGTATCTTTAAGATTATTTCCTTCATAATTAAGACATTCAATTATATTATTGAGTTGTTTAATTCATCATGCAATTCATATAGAAAGATGAAATGCAGAAACAAATACAAAACTAAGTTTTAGAATCCAATGTTTTATTCATAAGGAATTTCAAATGTTCCCACACAAACCATGTGATGTAACTGAAGAGTAAATTACACCTACTAAAGTAAGAGGTACATATTCATGAAAAATAAAATAGAACAGTATGGATGAACCCATCATTTCCTTGAGGTTTCTTTTGTTGTGGTTGATGTATCTCTAGCCCTAGCTTTGTTCCATCTCCATCTTGGTAGAAGGCACTGTACCTAACAATAGAAAAGAGAAAACCATAAGTTTACGAGCTCAGGGTCAATCCATATTCCTATACTATCCAAATTCATGTAGGTGGATCTCTTAAGAACAGGAGAGATAAATTACATGAGGATGAAAGGCATAACTGAAGAAACTACTTTTTTGTAACAACATATATGATTTACTCACTCATAAATAAGGAGAGAGAATAAAATAAAAACTAATGAACATAAGAGAGGCCAAAAATCCTAAATATCTTCTAACTATTTTCTTAAGTGTGTAGGTACAAGTTATAATAAAGAAGAAAATAAAATCATGTCTTATAGTCCTCACTGTTAGATAAAGATTGCAGAGTTCACTAACTTCTATCCTATGGTACATCAAGATTGGAATAAATCACAAGTACATATTGATATGAAGGAAGAATACAACTCAAACGTGAAGCAGAAGAATCAGTATATAAAGGATGAAGTTAATTGGAAGGATAATATTACAGCTGAAATAGAATGAGAAATAATCTAAGAAAATTTTAATAGGGATTTGCCATATAAAATTGACCTTTTATCTTTTCCAGCATGCATACTCAAGCTATAATAAAGATCAAATATGATATTTAAGAAAAAGAAATGGGAACTACACTTTCAGTCATCAAGGTGAAGGACTTTGGAGCACTCATTATAGCTTAATAGTTGAAGAAAGATGAAGTTTCAAGGTAATCTTATAAGGTGCAACCATTCTAGAAGTACACTTTTCAAATGAAGCAAGTATCATGTGTACATAATGCTACAATATAGCTTCAAAGATAAAATTAAATGCAAGTTTCACCATGGAATATCTCACCTATGAATAAAGAAGGCCTTCATGAAGCATTCAATAGTGATACGTAATGATTTTCAATTACGCAGAGCTAGTCGAAGGTGCTATCCTAAATGATTTTTTTTTAGAAAAACAACGACATCAATAAAGACAGAAATCAAGCATGATGAAATATAGCTCCAAGTGTTGGAGATCAAAGGTGTACACAAAATTTTAGAACAACTCAATATCCAGTAGGACAATAATGAAGAAACCCACAATGAATCAAAAGAAAACTGAGTATCATGAAGGCCATTCCCAGAGGGACTTTTCAGCTAAGAAAATGAAAATGAAAGAATGGAAAGAGAGCCAGACATCCCAAGAAGGGCTTCAAGAAAATAACTTATACAGAGAAGAATGTAAAATAATCCATCTTAGGACTTGAAAAGTCAGGAAAAATCAAAGCTTATACAGAAAGAAATTTCAGAGTTTAGAGCTTAGAGAGATTATTATGGTGTCTATAAAAAATTTTCCAGGGATTCGAACTCCATATTGTCATTATGAAATGAAAAATGAAAGGTTATGGTTCGGGCTACTCAATTAACTCAACCAACTTCCACCCACTAGTGAAATTCAACAATGTATATCAAAAAATACAAACATCATAGTGTAGGCTCCAAGCTTGAGAACAGCTCAAAATGAAAAGCACAAATTCAAAGAATAGCTCAATAAGAAGAAAATCTAGTAGAGAAGGCATTTACAGTTTCAGAACACAGACAAGCTACAAATTCGTAAATAAAAGTAACCATCAAGGAGTTATAGAACGTTTTCAAATGCTTATACACAATTCAGAATCGAAAGAATACATTCAAAACCCTTCACACTAATACCCATCAACATTAATCCCCTTATATTTCCATTTTCAATAAAAATCTCCATCTTCAAGTGTTAAGGAATTAAAAGGAAAGATATTTCTAGTACCCATTAAAGATAGAAGAATGATTTATTATTTTGAGCCGTTACAAATGTACTAAGGGTTTTACACAGAAATTCAAAATGGAAAAAAACTTACCAGGTTCAAATTAAAAATTTAAACCCTCAAAATGTAGAGTAAATGATCGGGATGGAAAACTGTTTTCAAGATCAGACGACCCTTTAGAGGAAAGAAATTACAAAATCTTTAGCAAAAGACATATACGGTGAAGAAGCTCGAGAAAATCAATTTGGAGGTTACATATAGAGGTCTTAACCTTTTCTAAAATGATGGCCATTATATTAAAAACTAAGTAAGTACACAAATGCCAAGTAGTGAAGCTTCAAGTTCTCAACAATGACATCCAAGAGATCACATAGAGAGTGCAGACCACAAGAAATAACTGTACCTGACAGAGCTCGAACAATAAAAAACGGTGGCCAAAGGACCCCGCCAAGACCTCAAATATGAAAGGAGAACCATTTTTGCATGGAAGTCGAGCTTGAAGACAATAATAATAGTGAGAATTGACTGAATCTTGCTAATAAATCTCTAAACAGATCAAGCTCATTTCCTAAATGTAAGGAAACAAAGAGCTTAAAAAAATATAAGGATAAAAGTGCCAAGTTTTTGCACTCACAGAGCTTCACCATTTCATAAAACCGTTACACCGAATGACGAATCGATCTCGCAAAATGTCAACAATGGTAGTGGAAAATTTTTTAGGGCTTCACCAGTGAAATGAGAAATGACAAGTAAACAATGAGTTAGGGTTGAGTTGTTTTATCAACCCAACTCAACCTCATACAATCTAACTCAACTAGAGTTAAGCATCGATGATCAAATTTCAACCATAGTAATGAAATCAACGATCAAGGATAATTTCAAAGTCCAAAGCAAACAGAGGTAACATAACTCAACCGGAGTTAGTGATCGACATTTAGAGATCAAGCCGTGTAAGGATCAATGGCTAATAAGCATTCACCAGGTTCAAAACATAACCACAGTCACTTTCCCCATTAAATGCCAAGGGTGAAACCCTAATTGTGGGTACTGTCAACACCAATCCAGCACTATGATAATTCTTCACCGGGAACTCCTCGTGCTATGATTATTTACTAATGCACAACTTTTAGTTTGGTGGATGTAATCTGGAAACACAACAAACATAACACAAGAATACCATAGACTATGATATGAAGGAATGATGATAAATATGAAATATAAGTGTAAATTATAATATCAACATGAAATTGTTACAATCTCACCCATGAGGTACTTTAAGTGTTACTGACTTCACTTGCCTTCCAACAATAACTATGGGAGAAACTTCACAATGGATTCTTTAACACACCTTATAAATGATGGCTTCCTTTACACACTTACTCATACAATATTTCTCACTACTTCCTTTTATGCTAAATGAGGGGGGGTGGCCTCTTTATTTATAGGAAATCAGGCTTATCCACCCTATCTCTAAGATAGGATAGGGAATCTCTTTCGACCAATCATATTCCATGCCGAAACTCTTTCCTTTACATGTAGGCTTATCTTGTAAGACAAGATAAACCTTATCATCTCACATGGGTTCCACCTTTTTAGTCTTTTCCACAAATAAAATACATAAAATATTTATGACATCACTCCTTGTCCTTATTACAAATATAATATTTCTAATTCCTAATCATGTAGACCCTACTTCTCTACTCACCCCAACTTTGACATTTTAACATTACCGGACCACTTACGAAAAATATTTACTTTTTACAACATTCCTATTGTACTTTGACTGTTACCGTAATCTACTTTCTTGGTGGCACTGTAATGATGGCATTGTTATCTTCTATTAGATGCCACTACTAATTATACTTAACATCTTATTCCTAATACATACATTAATAAAATAGAAATTACGGAGGAAAATTTTTAATGTCGACAGTACTCAAAGATCAAAGGCATAGAAAAAATAATACAGAGATCGAAGGTCTTTATTAAAAAGACGTAACTCAACTTGAGTTAACCATGCCACCAAAAATTTCCAAGGGGTGAGTCCTCTTGGAGAGTGGGCTAGCCCCATGATTAAAATATAATTATCATTGCTTTCACCTTTTAATTTCTATGATATATGTGTCCCAAATAATCAAAGGTAGCTAATTAAATACCAATAACAACGATCTCTAAAAAAGGTAAAGTCTAAACCTTAGTCCACTCAAAATACAAAAGCCAATAAGTATTATAATAATGATCCCAAAAGAGTTTGATAACAAGAATATACCATGGAACCCAAAGCATTATCAAGTATCATAACTATATATTATGACTCGGTATTGAGGAGTAAATGATAGCTAAGTCGTGGAGTATAACTAAAGAATATTTACCTTAACATTTACAAAAGATACCTCATACCATTAAATGGTCAACTCCAAAGGTGGTCCCCATTAGTCGGAAGGTTGGATATGAATTCACAATGTGTTATCTATGTGACCACAAGAAGAAAGAATAAGTGTCAGCATCATAAACAAAAGTGGTTTCCATCAAGATAGATGTTTGGGAAGTGAATGGTTTTTGTCCAAAGTATGTAAATAATTGTAATTGATTTGCTCACACACAGGGAGATAATTTACAGTACATCCTGGAGGAGTGGATCATACTTAGAAGATGTCAACACAGGAAAAAAAAAAGGAAGAAAAATTGGCAGGCAAACAAGAAGGAGACTTGCAACACAAGCAAGATTTATTATTAGAAAATTTATGCAGCCAATGCTTTTAAAAAAAATAAATTAATAGCAATACAGTTGAATGAGATGGAATCAAGGCTATTATTGCCTCTTGGTATAGCTGCTCTATTTTATTCCTTATTTATCAATAAATAAAGGGGTAAAAATAGGAAGCATGGGTGAGTACAATTTATATTTATTTGTAGGAGGTTGGAGAATTTAATTTTTGCTGATATATTGTGTGCCTTGGCAAAGAACAAAGAGGAAGGAATTTTAGAACAGGAGTGCTTGAAGAAGATTGATAGTTTTGCCCTCTGAATGAGAAGTATGTTCTAC
>JAHRHJ020000208.1:0-93876 GCA_019776745.2 Taxus chinensis | reverse complement strand
GTTGCAAATTTGTTAAATGTCATTTTCAGTGAATCGTGAGGAATTTTTGTAACAAACTTGATCCCTTTGCATATGCTTTGCTTGGAAAAGAAGGCTCTAAGGTGGCAAGAGATATATAATGCATTTTTGAGAAATGCAAATGGTTAAGAAGTTGAAAACCATGAGCAAATTCTGAGAGAGCTCATTTTTCTTAGAAACCCACCAAAGAACCAGGTTAATTTCTTCTATGTTGGATCTTCATGTATGTGAGTTGGTTACAAGTGTATAGCCATCACATAACTCTAAGATTGTTCATGAAACTCTCCCCTGCTGATGAATATAACAAGCTTTTGAGTTAAATCTATGTTTTTCTAAGCAATATGATATCTGTTATCATTTTAAATACCTACAAATAGTTTTCATTTTAATAACTGCAAATAGTTTTCATTGTTCTTGTTGCAATCTTACATTGAAATTCTTTAGAAATCACACATAATCTCATCCTTAATTATAGTTTAGTGGCACTTACAGTTTTTTTTTTCAGAAGAGCTTTCATCTGGCTTTGAAAATAAGTAGTTTAAAATCACTCCACCTTCATTTGTTGATTGGGATTGCTTGTAAGCCTTTGGGGGTACCTTAGGCGTGGTTTGATCAAGGAATTTTGTGTTTAATTGAGTTCTTTACTCCAAGATTTTGTGGTGAGTTCTCAAAGATTGTGTGAAGAGTGTAACCTAGGCTTCCATTTATGCATCTTTTGGTTGAAAGAACATCTTGATTATTTGAAGCATTTTATCTGATAGTTGTTCAAGTATTGTAGAGGTTGTCAAAGATTTGATATATCCAAGTTTTTCTTATCAATATCCCACCAAAAATCATCTGAATAACTAATCCTACCCATACTACCCCTACATTGCATTATGTGTCAACAAAAGAATCTAACCCATCTAAAAAAATGCACAAAGAAAATCATGATCATACAATGTCTCCAGTAGCCTTAGCCTTGTCTTGAAAGAGTTTCCATCATTTAGTAGTGATAGCTCTGTTGAGTTTGAATAATGGAAAATTTATCATGTTTTCCCATGGCCATCTCCATACAATATGCACAATATAAGAATATTTCCACCTCCTTCACAAAAAAAAGGCTGCAATATAGGTTCTCTTACCTTGCTTGAAAAGGCTCAACCTAAAATAGTGAGCATTAAATCAATTACTTTCAAAGTGCTATCCATCTCTACACAAATCCAAGTTCAAATTAGATCATGTCCCCATCTACAAAATGACATATATCAATATCTATCTACCTTCAAGTTTCATAACATATTTCTGATGTTGCTCAGATTGAAAAGGAGAACAAATTTGGGTATCAACAGGATCAAATACACTTCTAGGAAACCATTTTTCCACTTTTAATTACACTTATTTTACATTTCCTAATTGGGTTAACATTTCAAAGTTGGTTCAAAATGAACTCTATCATTTTCAAGGAACTCTTACAAGTATTTTCCCATAAAACTTATTTTATTGGAGTTTTTGCAGTGTGTATGCTCTTCCTTTGCACCTTTTGGTGATCTTAGGAATAAAAAACAACATGCAAGCTCTCTTTTTTTGATATCATGACCGGTTGTGGAAAATTACTAACTCTTCACATATAGGGCCTAAACACTTGTCAAAGAAAGGAGGAATCAAAACAAAACATGAAGCCACTAACACATGTTTTCATATAGGTTGCCAAACGGCGTGCTACTTAAAACCACATTAAAATTAACCAAGCTAAAAAAACACACCACTTCACTTCACACTATATTGCAAGTTTTAGAAAAGGGTACGTCCCTATCCACTCAACTAGAACATAACCTCTTTGGGATAACACCTTAACCTACAACAATGGGGGTGGTTCTAAGATCCCTAAAGTAATCCACTACTGAGTAACCTCGTGGATGAAACAGGAAGAACTTTGCTTACCCACTTGACTAGTATGTAATATGAGTTAGGAGTTAAAGATTGTCCATATCGTGGTTCTAGTGATGGTACAACTGAATGCACTAGTTCCTCATTGTATTGGAAGGGGTACAGTAAAGTCGAGATACTCCCAAATCAATTATTGTGACTCTTTGGGAAAATCACACTCACATTAGACAATCTTTTGAAACCTAGTTGAGAGAACCTATTAAGGAGGCCATTCTATCTTGGAGCCCACTTAAATAGTCCATTGTCACATCAAGCCATCATGAAGTGACGAATTACTTGGACTTTGAAACTTATTTCTCAAACAAGGAAAAGAGCCCACATAAGTTTGAGCTAAGTTATTTTCATCATGAAATTAAACGAGGTCTCACTTAGCTCAGTTTCATTCTCACCTTTGGATAAAACGAAACTCTGCCCAAGTGGTGCTTAGTTTATTTCATCTTTTAATTTATACCTTTGCATTCTCACCAGAAATTTTCAGGTTGAGAAGGAAGTGTACCTCAAATGTCTTATCAAAGATGGTATTTGCCACTTTTTTGTGTGCTTATTCCCATCCATGTTTGTATTTGGGTTGTTAAATGTCTGAAGTACACAAGTACGTTTTCGTATCTTTGATAATCCTTCGATCGAGATTTCAAGATCATCTTCATAGTTAATATTGGCTCATCATGTGATATCCCTTTGACATGTTACCTTGTTTACATTGTCTCAACACAATTAAGATACTTATGTCACATTTCTTGTAAACACGATCTAAGTGTTCGCATTGTGGTGTTACACTGCCCACATTTTAGCACATCCTTAGTATACTTTTACTTAGTTTGATTTAAAAATTGTCCCAAATCTTGAAAGGCATCGCTTACTTTGTTTGAGTCATTTCGATACCACTTTGGCACTAATATCTTACTTCTTCATGAAGCTTGATTAATGTGTCCAATTGGTGTGGTTACGTGGCTTACATTTTTAATCCTCGACCTTTAACATTAAGGCCTTATTGGTTGTTGAACTTGTCATGGTATCCTTTGATTAGGAGTCACTTCTACCCTTTGTTAATATTTACACCTTGTTCATTTCAAGCTTGATGTAAATATTGATATTGTGTTGATCATCTTTTCATCAAACTATCATTTTGCACACACATGTTTAGGGAGTATTTCCTTATTGATTGGCTTTGTGTTTCACACTTGCATGATTGTTCCTTTTGATTATTCATCTGGAAAACTTATTTTCTAGGACAATCCTTTTTGATCTTATCAAAATTGTGTCATGACAATGTCTATTTTCCTTAGACCTTCTTCGAAAAATCATGCACGCATCTCCATACTTACGAAACATCTAGTTTTTTTCTGTTATGCTACTCTAATTGAAATGGAACTTCCTTCCCTTTGAATTTTTTCCATCACACTATCTAGGTCTAAGCATTTATACCTAAAAGACGCTAATAATGACTGACTATCGCATGGTTTCTCACGCTTACAATAATACAGAACCTAGGTTTAGGTATTCACATCAAAATATTCCCATTATGACTAAGCCTCATTTTGTTATTTGTGCTATAGGGCCCATTAGGGTACCCTATTCCCCACCTTCAGCTCATAGTCAGTGGTATGGTTTAGATGCTTCTGATCCAAGTTATTATTCGGGTTCCCCCCACTCTTCTTCTGAAGATTTAGATCCTAACTATAATTCGGATACCCCTAGATCAAATCTCAAATTGTGGTCCTACCTTCCTTCGCAAGACCTTTATTCTAAATAACCTCAAAGATGTCTTCCTCCTTTGAAGACTCATGTGACTCCAAGTTTCATCGATTGAACATCTGATTTGGTTTGTGAGTCACGGTCCTCCCTTCCTTCGCAGGACCACCTTTATCAGTCACCTCAACAACCCCTTCCTCTGTTAAAGGGTTCCATAGCTTAGATTTCCTCTAGTCAATCATCTAATTTGAATCCTAAGTTGCAACTTAATGGATGGCTATTTGATCCTATTTTATCTTCGAAATTAATTCATCTTTTAGAAAAATGATCTATGACCAGATCTAAATCATCCATTCATGATTCACTTGCCTCCAATCCTACTTCCTCTCTTGAGTCACCTTCTTTTGTCAATCAATATTCCCCTCTTATCAGACATGTTTCTTCTAGTCAACCTCATATGGTCAAAGAAAAACAACCTCTACTAATTGATTTCTCGCAGAATGAAGAAACAATTAGAGTACATGAAGATATCCCTCTAGAGGATTGCAAACAAGGATTCTTTCTGGAACTCAATACGCTCACTTATGGGGAGGAAGAAGTTGATTCCTTTTATTAGAATGTAAAGGAAAATCCTAAGGTCATGGAACTTGACTCTTCTTCTAGCATTCCATCTTCACCTTCCTTTGATCATGATGAGATGTTGGGGTCTAGCATTGATCCATGGCTTATCTTCTCATTACCCAATCATTCCTTATCTATCATCATTCCTCAATAAAAATATCACCTTGGGTCACCACTCAGTATCCCATTGTCTTCTTCTATCCTGGAGCCACCGCTACATAACCCTCCTTTTTTCTACTTGTGGGTCACCTCCTGGTAGCCCATTACCTTATATTCTTGGGCCATGTCCTAGTAGCCCTTCATCCTATTCTATTTATGGGACACCTCTTGGTAGTACCTCCTAATCTATACTTGGGACACACCCTAGCATCCCTTCATCATATTATTCTATTCTTGGGGCATTTCCTCATAGCCCAACTTCTTCCATCTTAGGGCCATATTCTAGCAGCCCTTTGTCATCTTTTATCAGTGGCTCACCTACTGGTAGTGCATCCTCTTCAATTATTAGACCATATCTTTTTCATCCATCACATATTTCTTCTACCAATGGTTCTGGAAATCCCATCTTCATTTCTCACATCAGTTCTAAACGTCCAGATTCACTTTCTTCTCCTTCTAGAGATTAGACAAGTCATGCATCAGCTTATAAGAAACCAAAATAGTTTCTTAATCAAGCTCAGGTCAAAACTTCCAAGAGCTCAAAATCCCCCAACAACTCGAACAATATCAAAATTATAAATCAAGCATGATTCAAGAATGCACATCAACGTAACCTTCAAGTATGACACAAAATGCAGAAACCTATGGAAAGGGAACTCAAGATCCCGCATGAACAATAAATGTTTCAATATAAATCGCAATAATTTGTTGAGTACGAACTCACCATGATCATCGAGACTGGAGATAATATTATGCTTGATAAACAAACATGCCTAGTCTCCCTTATCAAGGAAGTTATAGAAATTGTTGTTGGATCTTACCACGTAGAGTGACTTTGTTTGTCCCACCTTTCTAAAAACTATCAAAAATCTAAAAATAAAAAATAATTTAAAAATGCAAAAAAATGAGAAAAAAAAATATATCAAAGGTACAAAGATCAAACATTGCAATAAGGTATTGTGTACACAAGGACGTTCTTTCTTCCGTTCCTTGATATTAATTCTACAAGTCTTCCCACCATTTTCATCCCTTTGGTGATATTTTGGTTAGGTTATTCACATGCATTTTGTGTCATTTATCTCTATGGTATCTGTTTGACCTTGGTATTTCATCACCTTGGTAAATTAAAGAATTACTAACCTCTTAAAGATCCTATCACAATGAACATCTAATAAACTTGTTACAAAGAAATTTTGGGGTAATACTTGTTGACATTAGCCAATGTTGTCGTCAAAATCACTTCCACATCCTTTCATCAAGCCATCAGTGGTTCTTAAACTCTTGTCAAACGAGAGAGCTGAAATAAGTTTTTAGAAAGAAAAAGAATCAAAATCAATCAATCGAAAGCTAAAGTCTACAAACAAAAATTAAATTGATATATTACTCTCTCTTGGGGTATTTCCAATAATATCTATTAGGGCTATGGACACCTAATTGGTAGTAGAGCAATGTTGCAATTAGAATCAAATACACCTCCATCGGGGCTCTGGACTCCTGAATGGCAATAGAGCAATGTACGACTATCCTTCCACCCTCCATTTAAAAAATTTCCTTTCAAAATAAATCATTGCTACACATTGGCTAGGGTGTATTCACTTGTTGTCTATTAAATCCTCCCTTCAAGAGGTAATTCATTTCCACATGTAAACACTAGATATCTATGAGTAAGCTAGATTAGGATGCTACTGAGTGTCTTTTTTTGGACCTTATTCAGACTCTTACTTTATTCCTTATCTTGTCTCACGATTTGTGCCTTTGTCTAATCACTTCTTCATCGTAATAGTTCTAAGCCAAATTCATATCATTCACATCATTCTTCTACTTCATTCAGAACATTCATGTGTATGGTATTTCCTATTTGCCATGTTTTCGGACACCTTTTTCATCTTTCACAAAATCCAATCTTCTCCTTCCTTTCTATCATGTGCTTTTAGACCAACTTACATTGGGGGAATCATTACTTCTTCTTAGCACTTCATTGGTTTATGTTCATCATCACGTTAAACCTATCCATAATGGCCTTGTGTCCCACTTCTACCCATGAAGATTTTTCCTTTGAATACTCCCACCTAATTGCTATGGAATTTTTTCATCTTCACCTTTCTCATATGTGTGTGGCCTTCTACCCTTGTACATCCCATCTATCACTAGGGGCATCCACGCTTTTTTTTCTTCTTGTACGTAGCTTCAAAAAACTTTCAAAATCATAAAAAAAATTCAAATATGTTTCAGTAAACATCAACAATATTATAAATCATCCTATAAAATCTCACTCTTTGGTTCTCACATGTTCATGTGTGCGACTTACGGATCATCTTGATCTACCTCTATCAAAAAAATCTAGGCTACTTACTTCGTCTATACTATGGGGCATAACAAGTTTCCTGGTACTGTTTTGTAGTGCACATTTCTTTATCATCAGACCCAACTATCCTCCGTTATTCCCCTTTCATGTATCCTTGCTTATGGAACCTTCATTAACCCATGTCATTAATTTGAATAGATTGGAATTGAATCTTGATAACAAAAACATTACATTATGTTTTTCTATTAGGTAAGCTTATTTACTTTCTCGTATTGCATTACATTGTGTTTGTTGCATGGAGTTAGGAATCTTTTACTTTCTCATATTGCATTTCATTTTTTATGTTCCATGGAGTTGGTGTTTTTAGCAATGGACATTTGTTCATATATGGATTTTTATGTTATATTACACTTTTGTTCATTCTTTTTAATAAGGACCAAAGATGAATATCCATAACAATATGATGAAAAATAAATTTGTTTAAAAGGTAATGGATGGATGCTAGCTCATTCCCCCTTTCTCATACTCCTTTTCTTCTATACCCCCTTTCTTCTTCTTCACACTATTCTTTCTTTTGTTCTCTTTATGTCATCTTTTTGATCGTCAATCGATTTCTTCCATCACCCCTTCAAAAAACAAGGGGAAATCCTTCATTCCACTCATTTTTATTCTATCCCTTCAAAATTTTCTCCTTGTTTATGCTTGTCTACTTTCTTTTAAGTGATGTCACTTACGCCACCTCAAAGAGGGGAAAATATAGACACCTAAAATATGCTTACACTTAGCATTTCCTCCAATTCAACCAATTGACGACACTCCGTTAAATCCCTATTATTTTCTACATTCTCAAGTGCCCATTTACATCACCTTCTTGGTCTTATTCCTTCTATAATCAGCTTATTGGGCTAATATCTCTCTTATTAGCTAAACATTCCTCCTTTTAACCATTCAAAACCTCCCTAGTTCTCTCTGAACCACTTATGTAGGTTTTGTAGGCTATCTATCAATCATAATTGATTAACCAGACCCCTCCCAACTCTCAATGAGTCTATAATCATTTGTTAATCAAGTTTAACTAGCCTAAACCCTAGTTAAGTAGACTAAACCAAACTTAACTAAGCGTAAAACATGTTTATCATAATCTAATCTAAAAGTGATTTTTGAGATTTATTCCCACATGCACCCAAATTCTAAATTCTTCCAAACCAAAAACTATAAATACAATGCTAGGCCTACCCATTCATACTTACAACTTTACATAACACAAACCCAAAACAAGCCTAAGAAATATTTGAGATCTCATTTGTATTAGCTTTAAGATAATTAGACATTTGATCTTAAGCCTACCTCCTCCATTGTCCTTGAGCTAACCACAACTCCATTTGCATTCATAATCTAAGTTTTAAGTAAATAGAGAGAACCATAAGGCCTAGAAGCCATTAATGGTGAGACTCCATTCTTGAAAGATTGAGTTTCATATCAAACATCACATTTGATTGCTAGGATCTTCATAGGTTCAATGTTTTATAGCTTTCAAAAGAGTAGAGAGTAGTATATATGCTAGGTTTTGATGTTTTTGTCAAAGTTATGATGCATGTATAGGATTAACTCTTGTTTAGCTCTTATCTCATCGTGCATGGTTGAGTCAGTTAAGCTTTGAGGTTATTTAACCTCATTCCATAGCTTTCAAAATTTTCCATTGCATACACCTCTCTAAATTCAATCATCATAACACTTCACCAAAAATATCAAATATCCAACCCATTATACAGGTAAAAATGTGATTTTTATAGACTGTTGGGAAAGAAGATGTCAAATACAAGTGTCGAACAAGAAATGACAACTCAAACAAAAGAGAAGGGTTCAAAATTATAAATTTAGTAAATGAGGAAGAGGAATTAAAGACTTATTCAACAAGCCCAAAATTATCTGATTTGACTGAGAAACATGAGAGAAAATAAATCCTGAAATCAAAACATGTGTTGTAAAACACGTGTTTTAATTTTCTGTTATAAGGCAATAAGACCACCACTATAGACATAGGGGAGGTTGCACCACCACCACAATATTTTTGCAACTACCGCTTTTTCAATAGGGTAAGTTTCGTAACCACCACGTCAATTTCATAACCATCATCCCAAATCAGGGCCCCGCCGAGAGGCCCTCTCGCTTGTCAACCCCCCCCTCCCTAACCAGGACGCTCAGCCGCAGAGGGGCGGGGTTGCCCCACACTCCCCGAGCACGACTCGCAGCCTTCCCGACGTGGACACGAGGGGAGGCAGTCCACCCCTATAGACCCCCCTAGCCGAAGTACTGGCAACGAGCGAGTGGATGGACCGCGCCCACCCGGATACGCATCGGGCGGGTCCGATGGACCTCTAATTTTCGAAATTGCCCTCTTAATTGAGGTGAGCGCTTTTTCAATTCCCCCGCCTCACACCTCAGCTACCCCGACGTCAATTTCATAACCATCATAGTTAAATGAGCATAAAAGGGATGAAAAGAGGTTCACAGACAAAAATAACTTCTTATCTTGGGAAAAAGAGGGTTAACTGAGTCACCTGGGGATGGAAAGGAGGAAAAACAAATTGAATGTAGTTACCAGCTTGGAATATTTTTATCATCATAATAGACATATTTTTTTTCATGTTACACCATGCAATTTTTGGGTGCATACAGTGTTGTGGGGTGACAAATATCTTTATTACTACTTGACTAAACATCAATTTGAAGATATATTTACAAAGACATTGTGTGTCATGGAGTTTTGAAATTTTTTTGGGATGCTTTTACTTTTAGAGTTTCCATTGAGGGGGAGTGTGCATGAAAATTCCACCTCCTAACATCTGTTCATGTGTTTTCTTCTTCACCTCTATACTTTTGTTCCAATTTAAAGCATTCTAAAAGATTTTTGTATGATCTTTGTAAACTTATCACTCTAAATTTACTATGTGGTCTAGTAATGTAGCATCATGTTGTAAAGGAGGCCTTTACTTTATAAAAGGATCCTAGAGATGTTGGTATAGATTTTCCATGAGAAATAGTGAGATCTAGTTTCACAAATCATGTTTAGTGTAAATCATCACTTCTGATTTATAAATTCCAAATCCTTTTTTACCAATAGGTAATTTTAGCATGATGAAGGTTTATAAATAATTCGAATGTGATATGATATCTTAAACCCTCACTATAGTTTAAGGATTGTAAATCATGTTGTATAAACAACTAATGTTGGCATATAAACCCCCACTTAATATTATGGGGGAGTGTTAGAACATTAATCTTAAGTAGGTTCTAACCCCTCTCAAGTGTTCTTGAGTTATAAAACTTAGTTTATAATTAAATTAATAAAAATATATAATATTTTTATTTATATAATATAAACTTTAGGTGATAAAGTTTGTAACATCTTTGAAAAACTGCTATCTTTCCTCTTTTGCATTGCAAGCGTTGACATGTGATTTTTCTGGATATGGAGTGTTCCTTTGATTTTTGGAAATCATGTTTTCCATGGATGAGTCATTTCTACTCTTAGTTCATTTGGGCTAAAATGATATTGCTTGCAAAGACTCCATTTTTTTTGCTTCTGATGATAAGTGTCATCGGCAAAGGGGAAGTTTGAAAACCTATCTCTTTTTAAACAATCCTTGGATTCATTCCATTGATCCAAGTATGGTTTAAATCTTCTTACCCTGATCTGAATGGTAACTAACATTCAGCGGTTGGGAGGAACATATGGCCTAAACTCTTGGTATGTTTTACCAAACTCTTTCTTTCGTGTAAGATCGTACCACATTCCATTGTATGTTATGTGCTCAAATCTTCTTGATTAATCTCTTTCATCAGGATGTTAACCTGTCATCAGTGGATGAGGCTTTCTTCATGACTATAAAAAAATAAAAACTATTCCTGAGGCCTACGAGATCTATCCCCTACAGGATTCTAAACTAAGTAAATATACCTATCTTTTATCTATGGCCTATTTCATTCGGGATAATCAAATCCTAACTAGGTTGCATGTTCTAATTGGGGTAATAGGGGAAATAACCTAGGTGAATGCCTAGGATTATTTCTAACCTTACCTAAATACTAAATAGCTTGAGATTGACCCTAGCCTCAAGATGTATTTACCTATTAAAATGTTTCTAAGACTAAAGATAAATACTTCTAAACTTCCATTGTCATGATACTAAGCTAGGATGGGAAGGTACTAGCCTGGGCGGGGGTTCGGGGCTAGGAGGGCCCGTAGAACTAATTGAAATGTGGTAAAGGGGACCTAAGTGTCTTATGGAGTGGGGGAAAGTTTTGGTTAATGGTTGGTGGTGTGTGGTGGGGGTTGTGTGGGGGGGGGGGGCTGTGTGGTGGCGGGCTAGATGGGCTATTTACGGTGGGTTTTTGGGTGTGGGACATTTGGTTTTGTGGTTGGGAGGTTGGGTTTTGTATTAGATCGTGACAGTGAATTCGTTAGTTTAGGGGGAGAAAAGTGCAATGGTTGGACAATTGTTGTGTTGTGGGTTGTTTGTGGTGGGGGTGTCCGATGGGGATTCTATGGGTGTGTGCAGGTCTTAAGGGTTTAAGTGATGCAGTAGAAGTTGAATTGGGTCTCGCCAATTTTGGGATGGCGGGGAGAAGAAGATAGGTGGGAAATTTGAGGTTAATGGCAGTAATGGCCTCGTTTTAAAAGCAAACCACCTAGGAAACCATGAGGTGGATTTGTTGGAGGTTGTTTGGTCATTCAGGATCTCCAATTTTTACTCTACAATGGAGCTATCTGGTTCTTTGAACCAGAGTTCTACTTATTTTTTCCAATTTTTAATGGCTATTTTTGATTCCCTTGGTCCTATTTTTTCGATTCAAAGGAAAGTATTGAGACATTGGGGAAGAGATTTTGGTTGTTTGACCTTTGTGCTGGAGAAGAAGAAGTGTTAGGGGGGGGGAAGCTTACTAGAAGTCTTCGGGGTTCGAATCGGTAGAGCACTATCAGGCATATAAGGCGCTATCTATTAAGATTTTCTGTTCTTTCTTTTCTCTAAATGTTTTCATTAAAACAACTCTGCTCTCATGAGTATAAATGGGTGTGTTTTCGTTTTGTCTGGTTATTTGCTTTCTTGTTGTAACTAATCTTTGAGATTTGGTTTTGGAACCCTGTTCCTTACCTCCTTGTTTTTTTTTTTGTGTTTTCTCTCTGAGTGGGGAGTTAAAATGGTGAAAATGCTTTACTACACTATTGGACTTTAGGTGTTTTGGATTGGATAATATATACTCTGGGTTGTCTAACGGCTAGTCTCGAAGAAAAGTTTGAGTAGGTAGTTTTGGTGGGCTTGAACTTCAACCTGGAATCTATTGAAGTAGTATGTTAATGGGCACCCTCTCTGAGCATCTCTAAGTTTTAAGTTGTATTAGCTCCTCTGTGAATTTGTAGTGGATATTTTTCATCTATTGTTATGACAGGCGAACTTGTGTGAAAGCGAGAAATGGACCTTGTTTGTATTTATACTGGTAAACTTGGCAGTGCTTATACTGACGCATTTTCTTGTTTTTTTTAAAGTAGATGAATACCCTTTTTAAAACAACTGTAATCCTTCTATTAGTTTTATAACTCCTTTTTAAAGAACTGTATTTGTATACTTGTTGCCTTCCTTATGACGCTCGAAACTCATTTAAAACAAAGGTTAATGGGTGTGTGAAGGTTTATGGAATGATTGGTGTTTCTGTAGCTGTGTCAACTTGGGGGTAAAAAGTGATCGTTGGTTAGAAAGAAATTCGAGTGTCTTGGTCTTATTTTATACTGATTTGGGTGGTCGTGGGAGTGTCGTCCATTGCGGGGGTTGGAATCATAATTGCGAGGGTGGGAAGTGTTTTTTCCTTGGTGGGGGGTGGCTGTTGGGGTGTTTTTGATTGGAATTACTTCGGTTATTCGATTGAGCTCCTCGTGAGGAGAAAAAATGAAAGTTTTCAAATTATACTTTTTCTTGTTTAATGACTGGAATTCTCTTCTCTAAAACTCTGTACGGAAAATTACAGGTTTGTTGAAATCTATAAGATGGGTTGGTTATCTTTGGTTTAATTTCTGTTTGATGTTTGAAATACTCTGGTATTCAACTTTCTCCAAGTCGTTATGGTGATTTATCTTCTGGGTTTGTTCAATTTTCTTAAGTTTGATTTCTGTCCTTTTTGGGTTGGGTGAGGTGATGAAAACTTACTCAGCAATTAAAAACTTCCTTGTAGTTTGTTGGTTTAACTATCATTTTGTGAGCAGACTGTGTACATTTCATGGTAATCTTTTAAAATGTATAATTCAACTTTTTGGACTATTGCTTTTATAAATGGAACAACCAACCGATCCATTTATAAATTGATTGGATCTCTATTTATTGGTGTGGAAATCGAATGTCTTGTTGATTCATGGTAGTGTTCACAGCCGAGACTGTCCTGTAGCAAGGAAACTTAACCATTCCTTGACGATTGTTTTTCAAAATGGCTGAGTCATGCATCGTTATGACATTGTTTGTTCTGTTTGGGATCTTCTTTGTGCAACTATGGATGATTTTATTCCTTCCTCTGTTCCGGTCGGAGGCGGGGGTAGGAAGATGAGAGGGAGGTAGTCAACTTAAAAATAGAAAGAAGAGGAGATGGAATGGGTGGGGTGGGGGATAAACGGGAGGGGAGAGGGGAGGAGGAGAGGAGAGGAGAAGGAAATATCCTTTCTTCCTAGTTTTTTCTTTCTATTTTATAGTCCTTACCTTATTTTGATGGAACGAATGGTTTGAATCAATTACTGAAACTTTAATGAATAAATAAGATTCATTAAGGTTTGTAAGTAAGTGAATAACTGTTTGATTGGGTAGTATTGGTAGACTCTTCTTTTTTCTGAGATGCATATGAGAATTGTGGTTTTACTAAATTATAGGAAATTGTAAACTATTTAACTCTTCAGCTCGTTCTCCTTTTCTTTTATAATAAAATTTTTCTAGGTTTAATTGAATCATCATTGTAATTATTGTTAGGTAATTAATTCCATTAGTAGTTGTTACTAATTACTTTCTCTACTTAAATTATATTTAAGGAAATAGTAACAATTGTTTTAGTTGGTTTAAGGAACATTTTTTTTGGGGTACTTTTTTCCAATTGTTTCAAGTATATACATTGAAGTCAATACTTAGAACACATGAGAATCGGTTAGAGACCGAGTCTTTACAAACTGTGTATGGTTTTCTATTATGATATTGATTGGCATGGATGTGTGTTCGAAATTATGTTTTATTAGAATAGAAACTTGTGTAAAAAAATTCCTTGTTTATAAAGTATTCCAATGGAATGGGTTACATAACAAAGTTAATTGATTATTATATCATTTAAAATTAATTTGGTGGGGTGCTTCCAAGAGAAGACAAACCCATCAAAATCAATTTAGATAAGAAACCTGCAGATTTCGATTGAAATTGAATTTCACGTAAAAACATAAAAAAATTTATGGAGATAATGGGTGAAGAAGTTACCTGGACTATAAAACATTTCTTCACTAATTCTCACTAATATAAATTTTATTTCTACCAGAGTTTTTTACCCTTTGGGTTTTCCATGTAAATTTGGTGGTCCACATTTGTGTAATTTTATTTATTTATTATTGGTGTATTTAATTTAATTTACAATACTTCAAATTGGATGTGTAACTATTTTAATTTTAATTAATAGCTTTAGACCTCACAAGTGGTAGAATAGGTGTGATGTAGGTGATAATATGAGAATAAAGATGTGCTTGCAAAGGGGGATTGTGGGTATTGTGGATTTGATGGAGGAAGATGAGCTAGGAGCAAAGATAGAATGAGTAAGAAGTCAATTTAGGTTGAAGGTGAGGGAAGAAAGCTGCTATAAGGTAAATGTAGATGATTAGGAGAGAGAAGTGGGAAAATGAACACCATTTGGTGACCATGTGGAATAGAGGGTTTGAGATGCGGAGAGTGTGTGGGATTCGATATGGCATTTAGATAGGTGATAACTGAGACATATGAGCTACATAGGAGGTGATAAGAGCTATAGAGATGTCGAGAGTGGATCAAGCACATATTAACTTAGTTTAGAGGGGCAAGATGACAAACATTCATAGTTTTGTGAGACATATCCATGATCCAGATGTCCATAATTGGTCGAGCAAGAGCATGATGAGAGTGAGTTTTCTCGAGCTAGAGTGTAGTTGGTGGAAGTTATGAGAGTAGTGACGGTCATTGAGAGCTCATGGAGGAGACTTTATTAATTGTGTTATTTTAAATATTACTAGAGAGGGTGCACGTGTGGCATACCATAAGGCACTACTATGGTGTGTGCTCCACAATGTTACATTGCCAGCCATTTGTTGAGATCATATAGAACTTAGGTCTAGGAAACATATTGACCAATATGTTCTTCCTTAAAGGAGTGGATCGCAATGCATCCAACAAGATCAACACATCAATTGAAACAATAGGTTCCCAGGCTAATGTAGGCATATCCCATGAATTGTAGTGACGAGAACAATTTTGTATTATAAATGATGGTGTGTGTGTGTGTGTGGAATGAGATAATGATCTCAACATTCTTTGGTTGTGGTGAATATGATCATATAGTTTTTAATTAATGTGTGTATATGCTTGTGGTTTTATAGAGAAATGGATATGTACAATGGTTAACAATGTTCTATTTTTCCTTTTATTTGTCCTAGAGGTTTGTGTGACTATGGGGATGTGTAATCATAATATGAAAGTGGAAAAAATGTAACATTGTTCATTAATGTGATGTGACATAACACATTATTATAGGTGTAGTAAGTAATTCAATAGAGGGAAATGCATTGAGATTGAACATAGATAAAATCGATAATGTTGAAAAAAGTATAGTAAAATACAAGGTGACATACTAGTCCCCTTCATTTAATTTGAGATCTAAGTATGTTTGTCATATGTGAGTAAATTCCTCTTAAGGCATAACCATCAAGTAAGTGATAAAGGAGGACAAACTATTAATGTGTAGTATGTAGAGGGAACATCTAGTCTAGTTGTAGAATTATGGAAGATAAGTTTTGAGTGTGTATTTTATTTTGCTCCATGTAAGCCATTCATAGCCCATCGGAGATACAATTTGGTGTTTAGCCAAATAATTTTCCTAGCTTACCAGCCATGTGTCCCTAGCTCTGATAGAGGAATACTGGTAAATATCCCTTGTGTGTGAGCGGTTGGATATTAGCTGTTGAGCTTGAGTGTTGTAAGGTCTTTCCTCTTTTCTTTTTTCTTCTTGTGTCCTTTTGAAGATTGATTTTTTGTTCATTCTTTGAATTGTAACAGGGATATTCACCTCCTCTCTCTCTTGGGGGTTTGGAACCACTATCACTCGATGAGGAGATGGGGAGTGGAAAAATGAGATTTCCATTGACGGTGTGCAAAAGAATAAAATCCTTTTAATGCTTCTAGTAAGGTTTTTAAATGTGTGTATAAGTGTGTGGATCGTGCTTTAAAAATATTAATCATTTAGTAATCCTTCAATCATGAAGACTAATGATCACATAACGGAGTTTAACCATGTAGAGACTAACGGAATCGGTTTCCCAACCTAAGCATTGAGAACATTCTTGTTTTCACCTGATTCTTAGAATGTTTCTTGGAATGTGGAAAAATAGATCAAGGGTAAAAGGCTAGGGGAATAGCCTGTTAAAGGCCTAGTTGAATGTGTTGCAGCGTGAGTTTGACTTCTGCTCGATCTCATAACTTGGTTGTGAGGAGCTGCATTTTGGCTAGGAGGAACTACCCTGAAATAAACAACAAGACCAATGAAATGGAAGTTAAATCAACATATTCAATAGCAACACATTATTCTGTTGTAGCTAGGTTTGCTTTCAAATAAGTGCTTGTGCACTTTTTGCATGTTCCATTTGGGATGTGTATGATTTTTGTTATTTGTACATGGCTGTGATTTGTTGCTGTTGCACTTTCCAGTTTTAGGAAATATTTGATAATAAAGTAATTTCTTAACAGTGTTCTAGAGAAATAAGAGGTTTCGGACATTAGACTAGTTTCAACAATCAGAATGACTCAATGCCCAATGGATGCAAAATCACTGGTCTTTCAGATCTAGCAGGAAGATCACCCCATAAGTCACCAATTTTTATCCATTTTTTCACCCCCTTACAAAATGGATCAACCTACAGGTCTAGGTATTGATATTTAATGGGAGCAGTTTACCAAGATCACCGCGGTGAAATTTTGGAGAAGGATTTACATTAATGGTCAAATTGGAAAAATATACGGATTGTCTCCTTGTTGACGTGCGAAAACCACTTCTTCCTTCCTATCATGCATAAACCACACCTTGTTGACATGTGATAACGGCTTCTTCCAGTCATGTGTCAACCACACCTTGTTGACCTGTGTCAACCGCTTCTTCCCACTACTAACACATCAACCACACCTTGTTGATGCACAACAACCGCTTCTTCCTATCACATGTCAACCACATCTTGTTGACACGTGACAACATAACTTCTTGTCGTGCGATAAGATCCCCTGCTTGCACTTCATTCTATTCCCCATCATCTCTGACCTCTCATCATGTGTTAGTGTCAATCCCTATCATGCGTCAACCACCTTTTATCATCGCTCGTCAACCTCCCCTCACTGTCAGGTGACAACATTTCTTCTTGTCGCATGCTAAGTATTTTTCTCGTTGGCGATGAATCTTCCCTTCTTGTCGTGCGTTAGCTAGTGGTTTTCATCGGGTGACAAAAAGGAGTTTTAGATACTGCCAGACATTAATGACACCATACAAGGTAGCTCAACAACCGGTTTCATGAGATATGGCACTCCTATTCTCCATGTAAGAAAAGTACCATTGAAAAGTGAACCATCATGGCTGCCCATACCTACATACATAATTTTAATAAAGGAGCTCTGCCAAAATTGTTCCAACACTTTTGTGAGTGGCAGGCCTCAAATTTATGCATTTTTTGAAGGATCCTTGCCTTGTTCCTATACTGTAATGGATTGTGCATCATTTTAAGCAATAAAATTATTGTTTTCTGGATCTTCTTTCCCTAGCTTGATTTATATTGCATTTCTTGCTTTCTATTATATTTTGTAGGTATATTGTGCATATTGTGTTCCTTTGTAGGGATTAAATTTGGTGTGCTCCATGAGATTAGAGGTTTGAATGTGTTTTGGGAATGTGGCATTTTATCTTCCCTCTTCTTCCCCATTTCCCACCACTTTCACTCACTAGGAATCTCTCTAGTCTTGTTTTAGTGTTATCACCTCCCTTAGTTTAGGATTTACATTTATGTATTTATCTTCCTCTGGTCCCTTGGAATTGGTAGTTTAGGAGTAGATCAACATTGGAATAAGTCAGGAACTAACCTTCTCTAGAGGTTTTTCTCAATTGCAAAGGTCCCACACCTTGAGAAAATCCCATGTTAGTCAAAAGTAGAGTTTTGAAATGTGTAAATCTCAGGGTGCTACTTCAAAGGGGGAGAGAGTGTTTTCAAGAACTAGGAAGGATGATGTGAGCTGTTGGTGTGTGTTTTTCATCAAATGTTTCTGAGTATGTTTCCATCAATGAAAAATGGGGAGATTGTTGAACCCTGTTGTATTGGTTTGTTTTGTTATTTATGTCACATGGAATTGATGGGAAAATGTGTAATTGAAATGACATGTAGATAGGTGTTTTTTAGTGGTGATCAGTGTTTTCAAGTTAGGTTCTTAGAATGAATTCAGGATGATTTCAGGGTCTGAATCAGAGAGGTACATGATTAAACCACTGAGATTGTTGATCACTGAATATAGAGTGCAGGTTATTATGCTTGGCTCAGAGGTTTTATAGTTCATATTATGGTGACGTACTAGCACATGGGCAAGAGCTCTTAGA
This sequence comes from Taxus chinensis, assembly GCA_019776745.2. Taxonomy (NCBI): domain Eukaryota; kingdom Viridiplantae; phylum Streptophyta; class Pinopsida; order Cupressales; family Taxaceae; genus Taxus; species Taxus chinensis. The sequence goes on along the minus strand of JAHRHJ020000208.1, from coordinate 75,266 downwards.
GTGATTTTCATGTCAAATCTTTGGAGACACAGTTGTAACTGGCTCATTTAGGCTTAGTTCCTAGAGCCTAATGAGGTGTATGGGAAAAAATTAGGTTATAAAAAGACTAGGTAAGCATGGTATGAGCCTAGGAAAATTTCCTAGGGCATGTATGAGAAATCATAAGGCTTATATTAGCTAATGGAGGAAAAATTCAAATGTTCACCAAAACTACCTTTGAGGATTGACATAGAATGTTGAGGTAAATGAGATAGGTTTGATATTTACAAATAAATTTATGGATAATAAACCTACGCAGTGTGTATAGGGGTGTCTTTTAGTGCTTCATGCCAAGTTTCATCAATTTTTCAAGAAGTTTGTGAAATTTATGCACGTTTTTATAAAACTTCCTTCTTAAGGAATGTAAATTGAGCACCTTGTCTTCTTAGCATTTAAGAAAAATTGTCGAGCCTTCTTTGGATAAATCATAGAAATAATTTTTGAATATCGCTCTGATCCTCAACATTTTACAAAACGTTTTGAGGAAAATTGGATGGAAGAAACAAAGAAGTTATCTCTCATGTTTCTAACAGGGTTTTTTCTCTCCTCAAGCACCTTATTGAATTGATGCAAGTACAAAATGAATTATTTTTCTCTTCAAATGAATTTGTTAAGCATATAGTTTTGGAAACACTCAAGGTTGTATTAATGATTTATGCAATCCTATGACAAGATAGTCTCATTCTTTCCTAAGCCATGCAATAATTGCATTGTACTGAAATACCTCTGTTTGGAAAATGTCATTTAGGTATGAGATGTGTAGTCAAGGTTTTGAAGGTTCTAAGGTGAAAGCCTTAATTCAGGTGTGACTGCTTATGATTGGTTGTCCAATATTCAATGCTCTAGAATGAATTTTTCTCCTTGACTTATATCAATTCATATGGTATAAACTTAATCATCCTTCCCTTCTTCCACCAATAGTATCAGTCATGGTCAAAGCTAATCATTGAATGTGTTGAAAGGTGCTTCAAGAGTCTTCACAGTGTTCTGACACTCCTGAGATTGGGAGTAAGAAATGTAAGTGATGTATGTTTCATTCCTCCCTAAAGGTCCAAAAGGTGGCGTGTTGAAGTACTTAATGACTTCTAGTGAAGGACAATGTGCAATGCTAGTCTCCAAACAAATTTCTAAACTTCCCTGCTCAAATCTTGACAAGAACATTGGATCTATGCTAGCAATTACAAGTCAAGAATCCTCATTCCACAATTTTTTCTTGTAAGTCTGACATAAAGAAAATGAATGTGTTTTGTTTAGAGGTGATATTTCATTAATTGATAAGGTGTGCTTGAGAGTTTGGTGTGTCAAAATGAGAGTCTACAATTTAGGACTGTAAACTGTTTGTCTCAGGTAACAATGTAACTAGGTCTCTATGCTCATTCTTCATAACCTTGTCATATCAAACTGAATTTTTACACCAATATGGTTGAGACATGACAAACAAATGATCCTCCCAAAAACTACACTTTGGGTACCAAAGACAGTTGCTTCTTGAGCAATCATAGACTATGATTAAGGATTGGGTCTGTGGTGTATGACAATCATGGAGGAATGAACTGTAGCATCAAAAATTGAAAAATATCCTCTCTATGGTTGTGGCTATGAAAGTAAGTGTTCATCGAGTTGAAGTAAACTCCATTCTAGTGATCCAAGTGGCTAGGGTATTGTAAAAGAAATATGCAAAAAAGGTATAATCTCTCAAAAAATGAGCTAGGGTTTATTATTGAAACCATTGCTTAGAAATTTTCTTGAAGACCAAGCTAGGATGACTCGTATTGTGGCAGGTTATCAGAATTTAAAACATAAATGTTTGAAGCTCTGAAACGTCATTGTTGACCTATCCATGAAAGATAACTTTGGAAGGTAAGCTTGGTTGAGAAGCAACATATAGATTTAGTGCATGTTTAATTCTTAAGCATATAACTCTTGTATGATAAAATCAAATGTATATTGTGTTCTAATGCAACATGTTATGGTCATGATCAGTGGTGTGATGTAAAGCTTGTAGATGGTTCTTCAGAACTCATAAAATCATCCTCCTTTCGGTAGTGAAAAGTGTTATGCAAGTCTTCAAATGATAATATTGAGATGGTCATCAAGGTTAATGAAGGTGAAATGAAATTCAAGTAATAAATGGAAGATGTGAAGAGGTCATGATTCCTTGTAACAATCAGTTTGCTCACCAAGGAATCTTGAGAAGTTTGTCATATAATATGTTACAAAGTCAGTTTTTAAGGTAGAAGGAAAATGAAACTTGTTAGTGTTTTTAGTGTGTCAGGGAGTTGAAAATTCTTCATCCATCAAGCAAGTTGAAGAGCTAATTAAAATTGTGTAGAGGCTTGTAAATTGTATGTGTTATGCACAAAGAAAAGGTTCTTTATCCTCTTTTGTATGAGTTGAGGCAAGAAAAAGGTTATTCCAAAAATGCATATATGACAAAAATATAAAAGGTGCAAAGAATGACTAGAAATGAATATTATTGCTCAAGCTATAAAAGGTGAAATGTATGAAGGTGAGTTTGCTTGCTTGAAAATTTGAAGAGGATAAAGGGAATGTGAAATGGCTTGAGTATTAAAATAAAAGGCATATTGTGTGATGGTAACAGATGAAGCTGATGCTAATATATTGTAATGTGAGTCAAATGACTGAATTGAGAAATGAACATATTTTGAAGTATTGAAAGATGGAGAGGCCTAAGTTGAGATGTAAGAGAGATTGAAATGTTTGTTGAATATTTGAAGAGAGCAGTGAGTAAGTTTGAAGTGTACAGAGAATGTGCAAGCTTGGATAAAAAGAGCATTAAGTTGTCTTGAACTGAAATTCTTCTTGATAGAGTTAACAGGATGTGAAAAGTGAAAAATATGAAAATTAGTGAAGCGTGAATGAATAAAAGAAAGAAACTATGAAATGGTCTATACCAAAGGAGCAATGAAGGGCTTGAAATAGGATGACTGACAATGTGATGAAATTTGTGACTGACGATTTTGTATCAACATGAAGAGATGAGCTAAAATTTTGTTGACATGATGAAAATGTATAAATGCTATTGAAAGATAAGTGAAGAATTTTGTTTGCTGATGTAATTTGAATAAAGGCATTAATAAGATATTCGAGTGCCGAGCACATGATAAGAAGTGAGTGAATAGAAGGTTAAGCTATCAACATAAAGAGACCAAGGTTGTATGAAGGATATATCTTTGTAGAAGTATTAACATGATCTAATGATTTGAGGGAACTTGCAAGGTCAAGAAGCATAGGTCAAAGAACTAAGTGAGCACAAGATTGATATCCAAATGCACTATTGAACGCAGGAAAAGTAGGTGGCGTTATTCAGAGCAAGAATGTGACATGATGATATGTGTGAAATGAACCTTATGTGAGATAGCTTGAATATTGATTAGGGGACAAGAAAATAGGGAGATTGAAGAGAGAAAACAAGAAGGAATAGTGAGAAAATTTAGAAGTCACCATCAATTGTAAAAGACAACAAAACAAGTGTGATCAATTTTCTTGAAAAAGTCTAAGTTTTAGCTTAGTGTGAAGGGAGTAGTTTCTTCCCTGTGGGTTGTTGCTCACAAAAGATACAGTGCAGAAGCCTGATCTACATTTGGGAGTTGAAGCTTCTAGATAGGTTGCTTGTCAAAGAAGTGGAAAAGCTTAGAGTTGCATTTTGAGTTGCAGCACTAGGTTGTGTTGAAGCTCAACCATGAAATCAATGTAACATTTACAGGACATTCTTGTCTTAAGCTAGTTCTTGGTTTCAATTGGGGTTTTTCCTAGTTTGGGTTTCCCACATTATATTTTGTCTCTATGTGTTTTCTCTCTCTTTTTAATTGCTTGTGGATGTTGATTTGGTGATGATGACATACATTTTAGTGAATTGATTTATGAGGTAAAAATTGAATTAGACAATTGATTCACCCCCTCTAAGTGTCCTAATTTCCTTAGTAAAATATTAGGCCATACAATACCAAAATACCTTAAAATAAAACAATATATTATAACATCATGTGTATATTTTATGTATCATGTTTCATATGTTTTCATCCTTTAAAACACAAGTTATATCGAATTTTGATTTTATACCCTAAACTAGGGTTTCTCAGGCCCGAGAGATAGTTTAATTCATATCTTTTAGTTGTCTTATTTGTCTTATTGCTTGATTTGTCCTTCATATCTCTCTTATATCTTCTTCTCCATGTTTTTATTCTAAAAATGCATAGTATTTCTTGTATTTTCTTCATTTGAGTGGTTTTTTAGAGCTTATTCTTCAATATTTTTAACAAAGTCATCTAATATAGCTGAAAAAAACACAGTCACACTAAAAATTATATGAAAAAAATGAAGATTTTTGAGTCTCCTTCAATGTTATTTAAATGTTTTCTAGTTTTTCCAATTTCAAGTCTGCCTTTATAACTATTGTAACTTCTTATTTTACTTCATTTTCACTCTCTTTGTCATTAATAAATTGTTCTTCATCTTTAAAATATGTGAAAGAATCATAAATAAATTCTTATACTTCATTCTCTCCTTCATTACTAAAAAAAATCAACTTCATCCTCTTTAAGAGAAGCCAAGAAGCTCTCTATAAATTCTTCTTCATCAAATTGTTTATTTTCTATGTACACAATCTCTTTGATCACTTCTTGTTGTTTATTTTCCTTCTTCTCCATCTTCTTTAGATTTTCCTCTTCTTTTCTTATCACTTTTCTTAGTTGCATTCTTTTTTTTCTCACCACAAGTAACCCTATAGGCCACTTAGCTCTTATTCTAATCGTAATTCCAACTTCTTGGTTTGCTTCTTCCATACTTATTGTTTCCATCAACAACTCAAGCTACTCCACATCTTTCTTAAGCTATTTTAGTTTTTGTTGAAACCATAAGTCTCTCTTTCTTGCATCATCTTTCCCCTTTTTTCTTTCTTCTTCTATCTCTCTCCTCTTTCTTCTTCTTGTGGCATAGTAATGTAATCAATCCCTTCACTATCTCTTATTTCTCCATTTTCTCTTTTTCTCTCTCTTGAAAGTCTTTTTCACCTTACCTTGTGTCTCACCTAGGTTCTTTTCCACACCTAGTCTCTTGACATTCTTTTTTTCTTCTCTTTCTTTCACTTCTTATTCTTCTCAAGTATTTTGTCACTTTCTTACTTTCTCTCTCTTATTTATTTCTTATTCCTTCTTTCGACCTGTAAAAACCACATTCATGTACTCATACAACTTATGGCTAAAATAAACAACATTCAAATCTTAATACCAACTGCTCTGATACCACTTGATGCAGAGGTGGACAAAATATTTCTCAATCTCCATGAACAAATTGTTTTTAATGTAATGTGGGCTCATATATGCAAGACATATCTACAAGTCTTCTTGGATTTATAAGAACAATGAATCCATATTTACCTTTGGTTGATGTTTCTAGCCTTCCTCATATAGTTATATTCACCTTCTTATTTTAAAAATGTCAATGCAACTCATAAGTCAGATTAGTAAACATATAGTTTGATTATAGTCCACTAGCATCTTCTTCATGACTCAATCTTCTTCTTAGTACTTAGAACCAATCTTGGACTTCTTCTTACTGTTCTCTGATTCTCTTATAACTCCAAATCTCTTATCTTTCCCACGTGAACCCTTAAAACTCTTCACTTGCTTCCATGTTCTCACTTTCACCTCATTGTGCTTATTATCAAGTGATCAACTTGATTGTCCTATAAGACTCTTCCAAATATTCACTATGTCTTCACTCTCCTCTAAATAAGAATATGGTTTCTTTTCTTTTTGAATTCTATCTAGCAAATGAAACTACTCTTCATACACCCTATAATCAATCAATCAATCCTCTCGTAGGATTTTGGATTCCAAGATACACAACTTAACTGTATTGTTTCTTCTTCTGCCTTGTTTTACATGTCAAACCCGCATGATCATATTCTCTATCTTGGTGTATTTAGTTTTCAAATACCTAGCAAGCCCTTCAAGAAATTTCAAGGAACAATAGTACCTTTTTTTTCTAAATAGAGCAAAAGACATATACTCTTCCTAGACTGTAGATTGTTTTCTTGAATTCATCCTCTGTCATGTATTCTTCTTGTTTGCACGTTGCATTTCATGATGCTTTTTCCTTATAACTAAAATTGGACATATATATTTTCATCATTAGATATGTTCTCATAATTACTTACCATTCCTTAATTGTAAATCATCTTTGTACACAAGCTTTCAGCCAACTCTATGATCGGTACAAGTTTCTTAGTCTCTTTATGCTAAATACAATTTAGGTTCAAAGATTCACTAAAACACTTCAAAAAACCTTTATCACTCCATCCAAATTATCTCATTCCCACAAACCTCTATCAATAATCAACATTGAACAAATAAAGAAATAGTAGTAAAGTCTCTTTCACCCTTAACTTTTCCTGTGCCGCTTAGTAGCCCTGTCAAACTTGTTATTTCTAGATAACTTCTCATAAGCTAAGTTTCTCAAACAAAAAAGATAATTTTTCAAACACCCATTATTCTCATTCAACTACCATGAAAATATGTAACTTGTTTCTTAAGGGAAATATGCTCAATCCACAAGTTTCTTCAACTTCATTAGGTCTCTTTTACAGGCCAAATGAGATTGTCCACAAAATATCAAGGTAGTACAATATTATGATGACTCAAACCAGAAAATAATCTCTCCACACCATGTATAGATGTTATGTATCAACTTGTTTCATCCATTATTTCTCAAGTTACAATAGTTTTTGTAATCTAGCCCTAACCTGGGGTTTCACCTAACTCGGGAGAGAAAATATCTCATATCTTGAACAAATAAAGGAAATAATACCCAAAACTTATGTTTTAAGATTTGGATGAGCATCCTCCAACTTTCTTCTTCTTATAACAACCACTAGAAATGTATTAAAAGCTCCCAACAATAATTTTTTCATTCTTCCAACTTAAGGAAACATTGTTTTTCTTGCACAATCCATCAATCAATCTCTCAAATCCATTTTTCTATCATGTTTCACCTTTAGAATACACTCTTATGCCTATGTATGCATGCTACAACTCACCTCATCAACTAATTCATTATATTCCTTACTTATTTCCTCAATATTGCTCAAGAATGCACAAAAGATCATACATGTTTTGCTTCAAACTGAGAAAATCCTCTTTTCTTATCACCTCAGACCCTAAGAAGATTCATTCACACAATTAGACAACCTATTTCACATGTTCTAATACATGTACAATCATACATTCAAGACAATAATTCTCAACCATTACTAAATCACATCATATTCATCAAGTTCTCAAGCCCTTCATAGAAAATATGTTACTAATGCATCATTACTAGCATATATAACCATTTGTAGAAAGAAATTTACCTTAACACACCATTTCAAATTCATTAAATACAAATACATACATGCATCTCACAAAAATAATTATTTTATTCATAATTACAAGAATCACCCATCATTTCTTCGCAAGAACCTTGTTTTACAAGTATTCCATGCCCAACATCTCGGGTTCTTACCTTATTGAGGCTCTTCACCTATTCATGAACCTCTTTTCCTCTCTCCTATTATCTTCTTCCTTTCTCCATTGAAGTATCTTTATGTCAAGACCTAAAAGATGACCAAAGTAACTAATTTTTCAACCAAACCATGGTGGAGACTAACCACACATGGTGACTCTTGCTTAAGGGTTGAAAAACATGTTAGATACATCATATAGGGTCCTTTATGAACTTTTACAACTTTTCAGGACTTCACTTACATCATTTTAGACCCTAGTTTACAAATTCAAATATTCAAATGTTCCTTTTTGGAGGGAAACTCGAGAATACCCACTTAACACCCATGAAAGGACCTAAGAAGACTGAGAAGGATTCAAGAACACTTGAAAAGACTCCTAAGACCTACAACAAACCAAAACTCATTGAAAACCAAAACTTGCTTATGTATAAGGTTGATGCTCTTGCATCAAAACTCACCTCCATGTATAGGAGAAGTTAAAGGAGTCCCAATACAAGTACAAAAATGACATGATAAACATATAAATAAAAAATATTTCCTTTTTGGGTATAATCTATGGCTGTACTTGAGTAGAGATAGACTCTATGGTGCTATTAACAAGCTTGATCCTTTGAGGTAGGGTCTATATGAGATTATGGAATAGGTGGGAAAGAATACTTTTAGGATTGGTTTGTCTCCTCACATGGAAATGAATTATTTTATAAAATGTTGAGAACTTACATATATTTATCCTTATATGTTAGAAATTGAAGATGAGTGGTGGTTGTTACTATCAATTAAATTTATTTGTCTTGATAGTTAGATATAACTATAAGACGATATGGTATTGTAGCAGATGGAAAAAAAAACACAAAAGAGGAGAGAAAGAACATTAGATATTTGGGTTAAATGGTCAACTACCTCACAAATCTAAATAACATTCAAGAAAATAGGCGTGGAATAAATTTCGTCACTAAATCAATTTTGGAAGCTTCAAGGAACATAAAATCCTCAAATTGAGGAAGTGTGATCCAAAATTATATCCAGATATTCTCAATTCAAGTAATTCATATTATAAAGACCCAAAAAATACACAAATATTACAAACCCAAAATATAACCCATATGTTTTGATGACAAATTTTTATTCCTCTAAAAATACATTGTTTTCCCAAAAACAACACTTGGTTTCAAGTTCATTTGAAAAATTTATGGCCTATGGAACATTGATGAAATTTTTGGTAACAAAACTACCCCTAAAGATAGAGTGGTGGTTGTGCAACTAGCAACTGCCATAAAAGTTTAAAACTACATTTGCACAACCATTGGTTTTTAGAAGGTGTTGGTTATATCAAGTGATAAACTAAAACACCTGATATATAAGGGATGAAAATGATTTGACGTCCAAAATGGTTTCTTTTTTAGTTTCTCATAAAAGGGAACATTATCCAGTATAATGGGTGTTTGTTTTCATAAAAGAATGTAAAAGAATTTATGAAATTGGATTCCCATTTTTGTTGATTATCAAGTTAGATTCTTTCTCCACATTGCTACACATTTAGTTCCTAGATTTGGTAATGAATGATAGTGGTGTAGAGTAGAAAAAATATCAAAAAATGTGCCATGTATTGCACAAGTTTTGGAGCGAGTTTTTATTTCTATGAAAGCCATGAAAATTGCAATATCATGTATAAACTGTAAATTCTATAGTGAAGGGGAGTTATATTGCCTCACCCAATGGAGTTTTTCCCTTATTAGGTTTCTCCAAGATAAATCTTGTGTTCTTGTATGTTTGAATTTGTTCTATTCTTTTTTTTTTTTGGTTTTTAAGTTTTTTATTAATGGTAACAGGTTTTTTGACTGGCATAGTACCTAGGTACAACAAGAAAGGGTCAACACCCAGATAAAAAGATGACAAAAAAAAAAAAAAAAGAAGTACACTGCCTAGTAGTACCACACAACAACATGAAACACATTTGCTGCCCACTGAGAAAGATAAGATGAAAAGTAGCAACCGAACAACAGAAAAAACCCAAAAACTATGTAGGAAAACTAGTATTATTATGAAGTTTTATCTTGTTGTGAACTATTTTCTAACCTTATGAAACCTTCTCAATCAGAAGAAAAAATTTCATATCATTGATCGGTATGTATGTGCTTTTATCAAAAGGAAATGGAAGAGGGACATTTTCCTTAGCCGCTCTATAAGATTTTGAATCATTATTATTCTTCAACTTAATAGACTAAAGAGGGGATCTATTAAGAGAATATGGGGGTCTCTCCACCACCTCAAGAGTGGCTTGTGGAATGAAATTTGAATATTCTTAATGAGGCATTTGAGAGGGCATAATTGAAGGGGAAGAGCCCACCCGAGGGGGACTCCAAACAGAAGCAAGGGTAGGGAAAAAAGAGGGATCAATGGAGAAATGTGAAGGGAGGGACCCCACCTACCAGGTGGGCTTAGGCTCCCCCTTATTTTTAATGTGACCACAATCCAATGACAAAATCCCTATTTCAAAACACACCTATGGCATCAAAAGGCTAATTTCTCATAGTCTAGTATTTATGTCTAGGTTCTATCACCAATGAGTAAATTAATTCTCTTAGGGAGATATTGGGAGACATCAAGGTCCACCAGAATCCTATCATAAGTAGCATGCAGCTGGAGGGAGGAAGCCTTGTCAGATTTTACAAAGGCTCCCAACTTGTTGCCTATGGCTGTAAGGAAAGAGTTAACCCAAAGTTGAAGGGGAGGGCCAGGTAGTCTAACCCATATGGGAAAAGTATCAAATGATTAGTCAATGGGTTGAATAAGGGATACCAGGGTTTAGTCATTAGTCCATGTTGATCCCCCTATATCCAATAGTTGTTGTGAATGCTTTCATGATCCTAAAAATATTCAAAGACAATAATGAAATAAGTTTTGGAGCAAGGATAAATATCTATCTTACCCTTGACTTCAGAACTCCATCTTGTAGTGATCCATTCACGAAATTGGGAGAGCTTGGGCCAGAAGCTATTAAATTTGCATATGAGGGTGTGTTTGGTGTATTCATCTTCCAAGTCCCAGACTTTACTAAGCACATCATCTTCAACCTTTAGGATTAGAGTATCCTTAACAGGTGGCAGGGGTTTTTTTTTTATGGACTCCTTTAGCACTGATTGTAGAAAATGAGAGAGCTCTTGGCTTGTCCACGATGCCACTAGGTATCACAGGTCGCTACCCCTATTCCAATATCTATTCATATGAGGTATTTTTACCACCGCTACCATCTACAGTTGAAGGAATATAATCCTTTCCTCTAACTCCCATTGCATTCTTCTGTCATTGTTTTCCTATGCCTCCACTCTCGCCATCATTTCCAAGCTCTTCATCACCCACCGATTTGTGCAGACAACCCTGACCGCTGCCCACCTCATCCTTGTCATCGTCACTTAAGGGATATGGAGGGGATCTAATACCCAAAATTGATTTTGGAGCTTCCAATCTGTTGGATTTATCACTAGCAAAGGCATATTGCTTACCATCGCCGCCTTGCGCAAAAATATTAGGGCTCACAAATTTTTTTGTAGGGTTCGAGAATACTCTATTAGGGATGATTGACAGAGTTTTCTACCCATTTTTTAAGTTTAGGGTTATCTTAATAATTTCCATCATGTTTTTTTTTAAGTTACACATTCATTTCCATCATGTTATAGTTCTGGATTTCATGAAAATTTGAGTTATTCATGACTTTAATTGAGATGAATCAAATAATATTTGTTTTGGTGAAGATTAATGTGGAGTATTTTTTTTTTATAAGAGGTAAAAGAGTGTTAAGGGGACCCTACCCCATACAAATATTACAACCCGATAAACACAAAGGCCAAGGGATTAACCATTGAAGCCCATACAACACTAAAGGATCAACATATCAAAACATAAAAAAAACTACATAGGTAACCCAAGGAAGAGTAACTAACAACAAGGGTCCGAGTAACTAACAGCATAAAACTTATGAGCTAACAAAGTATTAACAAGCAAGAAGAAACCATAATCTAGGAGACCAGACCCCTTCATCCTTTTGTTACTAGTTCCCCCACAGTACTCATGCATCCGTTCCATTCTTTGACTAAGCTGGCTATAGTAGACTTTCAGAACTTATAGTTCGGTTCAGCTATCTGTACTTTGGGGCCATTTCCTTCTTTTTCTTTCTCCTTAGCTAATTCCATAGAATGGATCATCTCTACAAGGATTTTAAGGTGGTGAATGGTACTTTTAACATTAAGGATGTGAACATCTCTTATCTGAAGAATTATTTCCTTCATCTTCAGAATTTCATTTTCCATAGCCATGCTCCTTTCATTAGCATTTTTTAATTGTTCACTAAGAACAATAGAGGAAAACTTCTCCATTTTTTCATTCAATTCCCTTAAGTCCATAGACACCATACTGATATTATGTTTGTTAATTTCAATGTCTAACCTGTAAATCTCAAATTCTCTCATAAAAACATTGGACTTGACCACATAGTCTTGAGCATTAAAGAGTTTATTTTGGGCAGTTTTGAGAGCATGCAAGCTTTCAATAGCCTCCTCTGAGTTCTTTGATCTCTTGCCCTCAGATGCTTCAGGATCTTTCCCACTTTTCATCTCCTTACTAGGATCCCCTTCCAAGGCCTCTTCATCCTGATTTTCATTGGGAACAAAATGGTAAGACTTACCTTCTCAATTCTCTCCCAACTCCAAAATAACTTCCACCTTCTCATCCGAAGTCAAAAACTTCTCCTCCCTGTGCTGCTTCTTGAGGTCGACATTTTCCTAGTGGGATCTAATTATTTTTTCCATATGCCTAGCAGGCAGAGCCACACTACTAATAACTTCCTTGACATACAGACTATCAGAATTCCTTTCTAAAGAAGCAGTCTTTAGGCTCGCAGAGGCTCCCAATTTTTCATTTTTGCCAATGAGGGGAGTTCCCAGCCTGAGCATAGCTTTAATGAGACCTTGATGCAACGACAAGGAGAAAGTACCTTTCTCAATCTGAGCTATAGATTTGGACAAGGAGGAGAACAAAAAATATGGGAAATTATAGGGCTTGTTGTTTCTAACATGGTAAAACATGGGAAATTGATACCCATAGATCACTTTGTAACGCCCTTTATGAGTAATATAGGCCATAATTAACTGAGAAATTTCCCCATAAGGATGGGTCAAATTACCTCTAGCATAACCATTATGGAGAGAGATGGGAACACCCTTATCTTGCATGAAGCAATCAATCTCTTGGCTGTAGTTTGACTTAGGTTTGAAAATGCTTCTTCCTTCCATGGACAGACCAGATACTTTAGCAATAAGCTTGGAATATTCACATATCTTTTGGATAATCTATATTTTGTAAAAAAAATTCATATATGTGTAAGAACAAAAAAGTAAAAAAGAAATTTTCAATCTCTTATTTATTTTGGTGTATATACACACATAATTTCAAAATAATTCTCACAATATTTGTGGGATAAAAATAACTTGTAAATGTTTTGTTTCGTGGAATAAAAAAGAACATGTTTCTGATAGTGTGGGTTGATCTCATTGTTAACTAAAATCCTGGGCTGACCTCATGGTTAACTAAAATACTGGAAATGATTTTTTTTCAATGGATGATGCCCCTAGTAATGTTTGTTCTTAAGTCATTTTGATTATTTGTTATTGCATTTCTAAAACACTCTAAATATTGATTATTGTTTATGTTATAGTGTTATTTCTAGGTTATTAGATATTGCTTTTTTCCTTTAAAATTTAGTAAAAATAAATAAAATAACTTCTTAGAATAATTATCCAGTATGGATTAATATACTTTTTCTTATTATTATATGTAACCTTCTTCAAAATTATTTCTATTTATGAGATGTAATCATGTCACTTTTGTGATACATTAGAGGTTTTGAATTTAATGATTACTAACATGATTTTCTTGTAAAATATTTATATTTTTTTTAAATATATCGTATGGACATTTCCATGTCATTTCATACTCAAGGATTTTTAAATATTGGCATATCCACGTTTTGAACCCATACCCGTACTATGTATAATCTTTGCAACCTAGATAAAAATAGTTAAAATGTAAACAACCTAGACTTGAGTGACAAGAAGCTTAGAACTCTGCTTTCAATTGAAAAGTTTTGTCAACTTGTAACCAGAGTTTCTATGATTGCATAAACTAAATTAGAGATCCAAAACATACTTATAAATATGTTACAAGCTTTCTCCAGCACTATCCTTGGTTCCATACAACTATCAAGCTACTCTATTTGTGTTTTAGACATCTCATTTTCTCTATTAGCTGGATTTTAGGTAGCCAATACGGGTCATGGGGACGAGAACCTGATAAGGTGGTATGCCAAAAAAAAAATTTCTTTTTTGCCTTGTGGGGGGGGTTGTCGGGGGGGCTTTGGTATGGCCATACAAAACATATTTAAAATATTAAAAAATATATTTAAAATATGGTTAGCCAGGAAACTAAAATGGTAAACCAAGACTATCCATGCCTGATGTACAAAATAAGCCAAATAACCACCATAATGATAATTCAATGCCAAATGTCATGATGATTCATTGGTCAAACTTAAAATAAGTACATTGTGCAAATGTTACAATGTATACACAAAAATCACGACAAATCAGCATATTCCATTATGTTCATAATCATAATGCTCCCAAGTGTATTCAACAAAAGCATCTTTAGAACCATCATGTAGTTAATTAGAAGTAGAATTCATCATGTGGATTATCATTAGTAGCAGAACTAATGTCATATGAGAGAGCAAATGTGCAAGGAAAGGTAAGTATGCAATGTGCGGTTTCAAATGTCTTATGTTGTACTATGTTAGTTTAAAAATGTAAGTTTGGGGGTGCATTCTTACAGTTAGGGTTTAAACATTTTAAGGTTTGAAAAGTCACATTGATTTTATTTTAAGCAACAAACAAAAATTATGAAAAACGTTTTATTAGGACAAAAATGTGACAAGTATGGGAATCAATACCTCAGTAAGGGGCTATCTGGGTATTGGAGTGTATTACATGATGGTATCAAAACATGACCCAGCTCGCATGGGTATCGCCAGACGTATGATTCCCGTAACACACCCATCTAGTGCAGTACATCCCATACCAGAACCCTGGTTACCTGCAAGGATTATACCTGGTAACCTAGGCTGGATTAAGTGGCAAAATCACCCCTAACGTTTTAAAAAAGGATGCTTTTGTTCAAATCCTAACATAAGTATGAAACAATCAGCTCTGTAGTTTTAAAATTCAGGATGCTTTTGTTGAAATTCGATCATGAGGTAGAAACAACCCATAGGCATAGCTTAAAGAGACAAAATGTCTAAAATTCTAATCTAATGATCCTGCAACAGTCCCTACAGTGAACGGGTTGATTGAAATTCAAAATTTGTGTCCTAAATATAAGGCAATTGCAGATTATGCATCATTGTATACCTATGGTATTTGCTAGAAACACTTATGTTGTGTGCCTATAAAATTAACACGTATATGTATTGGATCTACAACATAAGTCAAACAATGTTTGTGAAATTTATGATTATAGCCACCAATAAAAAATTAAAAGCTTGAATTGACTCCAAGATGGGCTTGAAGCCTGGATGGAGGAATAGGATGACTAGGATCATCTAATAGACGAATTCAAAAATTAGCAAATCACATTGAGCAAGTGGCATATCAAATTAGGGAGAAACATGGTGTCTAGAGATTTAATTAGCTCATGCTTTGACCTAGGTACTTTATTTACCTTTATTGTAAAGATTATCCTCACCCACCTTATGTGTGTGGATATTTCTTTTATCTTATTTAGATATTAAGATATTATCTAGTTGTTAAATATAGTTCTTTCCTTGATCTATGGTATTGACTAGATTTCCTTGATTGGTATTGAATAGATGTCTAGTTCTCTCCTAAATCTATGGTTTGACTAGTTCTTTGATGACTAATTATTTCCTTGATTTATGGCTTGATCTACAACCTTAACTAGAAAATCTTAGATTGTTATTCCTTGTCTATTATAAGCATAGGCCCATTCTCATTGTATTTCATTGAGTTCCATAATAAATATGATATTGAGGGAATTTGTTTGCAAAGGTTTTATGTAAAGTTATTCTGGTGAATTGGCTTTCATCTTATTGATCATGGTGTTTGATTAACATCTGTGTTCTTGGCTTGGTAAGACACTTCCTTATCATTCCTTTTATTAAAAC
Organism: Taxus chinensis; assembly: GCA_019776745.2. NCBI lineage: Eukaryota > Viridiplantae > Streptophyta > Pinopsida > Cupressales > Taxaceae > Taxus > Taxus chinensis. The sequence continues at coordinate 59,469 of JAHRHJ020000208.1, read as the reverse complement.
CTCAGAGCAAATGATCTTTGCAGGGTCACAAAATAGTATTGCTAATGTTCATTTTTCACCAAAAGTATTCATTGTATGATCGTTGTTTCTTGGCTGAATATTTGTTTGTGTTCTTGCAGAAATCATATGTAAGAACCCTACCTGGGAATAATCTCTTCAAATCCATAATAAGAATATCTAAATAAGATAAAAGAATTCAAACCACACACATAAGTGGGTGAGGATGAGTGAAATTACGAACGGTAAATAATAGTACCTCATGTGAACATGAGCTAAGGTGTAAATACCTCATGCTAACACCCCCCCTAAGTAAGCTAGGGGCAAAATAGAAGTGGCATGTCCATAGTATGAGTCCCGGAAAACTAGGCCTGATGAGGTACTCATGTAATAATAACTTTCCAGGGACACCGCAAGGTACTTCAAAACCAATAACAACAAAGTAAAGAGAGTAAAGAACCCGCTCCAAGGCATCCCAAGAAGCTCGTTAGTCAAAAAATCATACAATGCTGAAGAAGTTTGGTGTGCACTGTGGTAAATCCACTATCGATCATGCTCAAAAACAACTAACACTGGGTTTCACCAGAATAGCTCCATACAAGGAGATGTCAACATGGAGTGATGTCAATTGAAAGTGCAAAAAAAACACCAAACATAATTTGAATCAACTGCTGCAAATAGGTGTGCCACAATCCAAGAACAATAACCAAAGCAACAAGGTAAAATCACTTAAACTCAAAGTGTCAACCAAGAAAAGCCAAGTTGTAACAAGGCAAAGGACATAAACTTGAAGAACCAGGATCAACACCACACCCTCCCATACTGCTCAAATGGGTGGAGTGACACTTACAAATCTGTATGAGTTGTCAAAATCAACTACCAAACACTGACAAACTAAACTGGAATACCCAGAATAGATCCCCCATAAGAGATACATTCAACAAGTTAGGTTGAATACAAATACTAAATTCTCAATTTAAGAGAGATACACTACACCTGCTTTAGTGAAAAATGTTCAAATAACAAGAATTGCATCACAATGTTTGCACTATAGAAAGTGGATCTTCTAGAGGCTTTTTGGAGGAGCCACGCTTGTAGATTTGGGGTTTGATCAACGAATGCTGATTTCTATGTCCTTGCCATCTGATAAATATTGTTTTTTTAATGAAATCAAAATATCTCCATGGATGAAGAATTCGATTCAAGCATAGATGACTTGGTGTAAAATGCATTAATGGGTTGCATGCAAAAGATTCAGAATGGTGTCAACTTGATCATGTCTGGCAACTGAAATCCTTTTATAATATTTGGAATTGGCTCTGTAGCCTACTTAGAAAGATGTGAAGTCATGGCTAGAACCCTAAAAAAGAGACTGTAAATATCATCTCAAAATTTGGATCAGTCATTTCTTTGTGCAACTTATTTGCATGTACTGCATTGGATATGAACAAGCTTACCTTGGGATAGAATCTGAGAAGGGCATTTGAATAGATATCAACTTTCAAGAGCTCAATTTGATCAATGTCATTTTGCTAAGGCAATATGATACCTAAGGAATTGATCAACTCAGTGGGTCCATAGTATCTCAATTTGGTCTGATTACAAAGACATCTGCAAAGGATTTGCATAATATAGCAACATTTCCCTAGCAATACCCACAAAATAACCTAGCCCTTGGTCATATGAGGGCTTAAAGCTTGTGATTCCTACTAGTAGGTGCTTAACTTCAGCCCCCTTTAATTTTATATGTGTGGTGAAGGCAACAACAATTTATTTTGTTTTAGTGGCAACTAAAATAAATAGGCTGCAAAAATATTAAAAAGCTTGTAACTTTTGACGGTAACTCGGTTTTGAGTGTCATTTTTTGCAAAAGTGTTTATTTTTTCATGCTCTTTCCATTGGAGTTATTTATTTTGAGACTTCCACTATAATTATAAAGTGTCAAATATGGAGAGTGTTGTAATCAATTGTGGATGTAATTTCGGTATGAGCCCGACATCCTAAATTTTTGGGAGTTGCAGTTTGTACCTATCATGGATTCTGAGAATGATATGCATTTCTCTGAAGTATGTGGACTTCAAGAGGATATTGTAAAATTTTTGGAAGAAAATAGATCACTCAAGAAGCCCAAAAATTCTCTTCTACAATCACTCATTCACGATAAGGATACAATAATACACTCCCTGAACAACAAACTTGCTAGCCTACAACATCACCATCATATTGTGGACAACCATATCCATGCTCCTAGTCCACTTGCAATTGTTTAATTGTACCCACTGACATTGATCTACCAGTCTTTGAGCCTGAACCTACTTTTGATGCTTCTAAACCTATGAGGCTTGTTACTGCATGCTCTTCCACATCTGTGCCTATTACAGTACCACATGTTGTGTATCCTACTTCTACTCAGTTGCATGGCTTTTTTAAGAAGCATACCACTGCATTCAGTTCTCGCATGCTCTTTTCTATGGGTCTCACTAGTGGAGTCATTGAGCAGACATTCACAGGGTATTGTTTCCTCTATTCCACATGTTAAGTGGTATTCTCATCATGACATTGGTTTTCGAGCAGATACTTCATTGGGATCACACATTGACAGAGCTCCTTTTTTTTCACTCGACTCTTTCTGAGGATCATGAGCAACACATGAGTTCTGCACCTTCACTCAGGCTTGAGAAACTTGAGATTTCAGCTGTCAGACATGATCAACCTGACACACATTCTGATGTTCTTTTGCATGCACCCATTGTGCATTTTACACCAAGTCATATGCAGGCATCTTCTTCATCCATCCGTGTTGATTTGGGGTGGATATCTGATCACTCATGGCGGCGACATAGGCATTCGTTGAGAGGACTCTACAGGCATGGCTCCTCCACCATTCGGCCTCTTGCTCCACTTTCTATACCTTCTGCATTGTGATGCTTCTTGTTTTGAGCATTTTTCTTTAGCAGGTGTAGTGTATCTCTCTTGTTTGTTGAGAGATTTTGTATCTGTATTTTCGACACTTTTGGCATGTTGACAGTATCTCTTATGGGGGATCTATTCTGGTGCATTCTAGTGTTAGTTTGTCAGTGTTTGAGTAGTTGTTTTGGTCAACTCATACATATTTGTAGCGTCACTCCACCCATTCAGCAGTATGGGAGGGTGTGGTGTTGATCCTGCTTCTTTGGGTTTTGTGTCCTTGCCTTGTTACCTTGGCTTTTCTTGGATCGTGACACTCTGGAGTTTGTGTCCTTACCTTGTTGCTTTGGTTATTGTTCTTGGATCGTGGCACACCTATTTGCAGCAGTTGATCGAATTATGTTTGGTGTTTTTTTTATTAACTTTCGACATCACTCCGTTGACAGTCTCCTTGTATGGAGCTATTCTGGTGAAACCCAGTGTCAGTTGTTTTTGAGTTTTGTGATCGAGCAGTGGATTCAGACCATAGTGCACACCAAACTTCTTTAGCATTGTACGAGTTTTTTGAGCCAAGCTTCTTGGGATGCCTTGGAGCAGGTTTTTACTCTCTTTACTTTGTTATTACTGGTTTTGGGTACCTTGCGGTGTCCCTTTTTTCCCAGTTATTGTACATGAGTACCTCATCAAGCCTAGTTGTCGGGACTCATACTGTGGACATGCCACTTCTATTTTGGCCCCTAGCTTCACTTGAGGGGGGGTGTTAGAGTAGGTATTTACCTTAGCTCATGTTCACCTAGGTACTTTATTTACCTTTATTGTATTTATCCTCACCCACTTATGTGTGTGGATATTTCTTTTATCTTATTTAGATATTAGGAGATATTATCTAGTTGTTAGGTATAGTTCTTTCCTTGTCTATGGTATTGACTAGTTCTTTCCTTGATCTATGGTATTGACTAGATCCTTGATGTCTAGTTCTCTCCTAAATCTATGGTCTTGACTAGTTCTTTGATGACTAGTTATTTCCTTGATTTATGGCTTGATCTACGACCTTGACTGGTTCTTAGATTGTTATTCCTTGCCTATTTAAGCAAGGCCCATTCTCAATGTATTGCATTGAGTTCCATAATAATATATGATATTGTTGCTCATTTGTTTGCAAAGGTTTATGTAAAGTTATTCTGGTGAATTGCTTTCATCTTATTGATCATGGTGTTTGATTAGCATCTGTGTTCTTGGCTTGGTACGATCTGGTTATCGTTGGAAAATGTCAAACATTCTCTCTCCTCTAAAGCTATTTTTGTTCCTAAATTCAAATATGATTTACGTTTTATTGACTACTTATCTACGTGGGTATATTCATCTGGATAATAGGTTGCCATAATGGGGTTGTATTATTATCCAATTTTATAGTTTGGTATCTCTAGTCAAAATAATTTTGTCATCAGCTTGTAAAACCTCTATCCTGTTTGACAAATTCCAGTTGACAAGAAAAAGATAGGCATACTTTGAAAACTACAAAATACTCATCATCACCATAATGGAAATCCTCTCTTCTCTTCTTCTTAAGAACATTAATATTTTAGCTTCATCTCTAAGCTTTTTTCACATCTTCATCTTTCTCCTACAAATCTTTTACACCTTCTACATTTCTCCATTTCATATACAAATGATGGAGCATCCATACCATTTTCTTGGTAAGATTTACTTTCCAAGTTCTATTGACTACGCATTATTCTTCCTCAACACTCTTCATGAACCTTTTTTGTTCACAGTCATAAGTTTAAACAAGGACATAGAGGACTACACACCCCTTCAGCCTATTCTCCTATCTTACATTAATATTTTCATATTGTGTGCCTAAGCTTTTGTAGTAATGCACAAGATTCTTTCGTGCATGCCTTTATGTGCTATCTCAGTACTTTCTTTTATTTAGGCATTTCATGACGATATTCATGTTTTTGTCCTATCTCTATGTCCTCTTTTGAATCACAATATTTTTTCCATAAATGCATGATTATGCTAGTATCCTTAATATTCTACTTGTCGTAAACTTTTCCCCGTTACCATATTTTTATCCTTTCTCAAATCTAACACCATGAATGGGTATTGTCGTGCATAAATAGTCTTAAACTAAGGACCTTTACCTCAAATTTCCTTTAGTAATAGTTCGGTCACTAACTTTGGTGTCATCATGTGTCACAAGATTATCCTAGATACTTCATCTGCATGCCTTTAATTCTTTGATTTCACCGGTCTGCATTGTCTTACCATCATATTGATTTTAGGTTTGACATTGTTTCATGCCTACACCTTAGCTCCTGCCGAAGGCTAGGGTATTGTTTTCACCTTAGCAATTAGTTATTTGTATTTTGTTCAATCAGATTTTGCCATCTGTATTTAAATGTGTTGAACTAAAGTTTGATGCTTTAATTTTTGTGTTGTGGCAGGATTGTATTGGTGATCCCCTTTATTTGGCACTGTTGAGAAGATGGACTCATATTCATTTAATGTCATTTAATGCTGGTACAACCACTATGTCAGTTTTGTCAATTTTGTGTGGCTCGAGGCTGACTGTGTCTATTACTTTGAGAATGAAATTTTTTCATTTTCATTTAGATCTTTTTAGTTGAATGATCAACTTGAATTGCAGCCCCTTGTAAGCGGGGATGGACCTGTGGATAGCTTTTGCCCCTTATCCTCGGCTGCAAGTACTATCAATAACAACATGATTATAGCCAAAACCGTTCACGTAGGTGGAATTGAATGGAGCTCCTGCCATCTCGTCAAATGAAATTTCAGAAGGAATGTCTTCAGGTGGGGAGGCCTCCAAACTGGTGCTAAATAAGCAGCTGCAATGTAAAACATTGTGGGGTTTCTTAAGAAAAGAGGAGGGAATGTGAAACTCGAGTTGGGGCGGTCATACTTATGCAGGATTTATGACTCCTGTGGCCTAAAGGTACTCCACACGGACATGCATGAAAAAGAGAATACAACTCATTTAACCACTTATTATTTACCCTAGGATTAGTCAATCTCAGTTTTTCTTTATTTTTTAGTAGGTCAGGGGATATCAATTTTAAAGTCTTTGTATAGCTTGTTTAAAATGCTTATTATTTGAGCTTTCATTTATTTCATTGTTGATTTTGGTTTGTGTTGTTTGGCGAGCAATTAGACAAGAATAACCTAACATTGTTAATTTTTCAGTAAAATTATTTGGCAGGCCAAGAGTTTTAAAATCATCTTTTAACTTCAGTTGAGAGTTTTTGTCTTGGGAGAACATTGAATTGCTTATTATTTACTGTCCATTAATCCAAAATGATTAATATAGATGTGATTCTTTAGATGGAATTTTGCAATATGGAGGATGCTGGTTAATTTTCAGGCTAAATAGATCTGGCTTAGATTTTTATTTATTTATTCCTTAAGTGTAAGTCAAAAAGTAATTACTAGGTCTTTCAGATTTATAGTTCACGGAATGGGCTTTTGGAAGTTTTTCATAAATGACTAATATTTTCTTACTCCTTTTTTGGTATACATGGTAGGTAAGACATGATTGGATACAATATACTGAACATAATTTGAGATATTTTTTTTTTTTGGTTTTCCTGGTCTAAAATGTAGTTTGTGCATTGATGGAAAAGGCATGCCTGGTGCATTTATTGCACTAGTGGAACAGAGGATGTTGTGAAGTCAAAGAAATCATGTAAGACTGAAAAATCATAGTAGTTGTCTTTTCTAATTTCTTAACAAAGGAACAAGATCCTCAATTCTAAAGCGCTAATTAGAGTAGCCAAGTTTTTGCTTCACTGTGATTGAATGAAGAATAAGAATTTTTAGAGTTAGACTCCACACCAATATTGCCTCTTCCTTAGGGCTTGGCTCGATTTCAGTGTGCACCTGTCACTGCAAAAAACTTGTAACTGAACCTTATGGAAGGGCAAATCCGTGGATGTGTACCAGGCCAGATTAATGGAATTGAATGATATATTCTATGTGTTCCTTTTAACACCTGCTCAATTACATAATAATAATAATGATTAATAATTGCTTATGAAATATTTAACATTTGCATTTACAAGATTTTCTACTCATAAATAACCTTTGTGTTTGTCAAGCTCTAAATACATGTCACTCGCATCATACAAGTCCTATGTTGCTTGATGATGCCATGTATGGGACTTGTATATGATGTGGATGTGAGTTCTACGCCTCTTCCCTGATTAATTTCTTTTTGTTAAAGTATGTTTTGAATGAAGGTATTGACCTAAAGATTCTTCCTCAGACCTGTTACAGACCTTCAAAACTTAGAAATTTGCAGACGACTCAATAAATATGTCTCTAAGAGAAATAATGGTTGTCCAAACTAATCCTAAGAATGAATCTTAGAAACTTTGGAGCCATACTATAAGAAAAGGATACACTTGGCCTAACAACTACCCCATCCTTGATCTTGGAGCACAATTTGATTTATATACATGTTGCCCTTATACACAAAATTATTTTGGTATTTTGTTAAAGGGTGCCCTGAAAATTACCTCTTACCTTTAGTTTTATTGACTTGTTAAGGTGTGTAAGTCAACTTTAATGATCTCCATAGCATTTTAAGTATGGTATGTACTGATTAAATTCTCTTCAAATTAGTACATTTCGACCACTGGACATTTTGCGGGATGTGCAATTGTTTTTTAAGATTTGGAGTTTTTAGTCAAATGCATTCATGTTTGTTTTTTATTACCAATACTTTAGAGTTTCTTGTTCATTTAGCAAGGTTCAAGTATTCTTGTGTCCTTTCTTATATTTATAGCTTTTGATTCCATTTTTTATAGGTAGATATGCTGGAGTTAGTTCTTGTGTTTGAGATAGTTTCTTATGGTTGCTCTATGCTTCAAGAATTATTATTATATGGGCATCTACTTTGAAATCAGAGAAAGCCCTTTATTATTAAGCCAGTGAGCAGTTATAGTACAACAACACCGTTGAAATCATTAGTACTAAAAAAAGATTGTAACTATTTTTTATAAGTGTGCAGTAGACCGTTTTTGTTATTTATGGTAAAGTATACTCAAAATCTGATGAACATTTACATTTAAAAGTGCTATTGAAGTTCTAAATCCATGCATCATTTCATTTACTTCTAAGAATAATGCGGAAATCCGAAACCTGTCTTCGTTTTTTATAGTTTGTTGTAATGGTTAAGACAATTGTTTGTGTTTAGATTTTGATTATACCTGGACCTCTGTTGCAGTAAGATTAATTTTTTTGTAATAGAATATATTGGTTATAATTCCATAAGTTTGAGGTGTAGCTATTAGTTGTTTTATTTTTTTGTCAGATAATATAATGTATTTAATTCCATAAGTTTTGTTCACCTAACTATAAACAAATACATGTATATGATTTTCCTCTATTTTTTTTTTTTGTATAATTAGTTTTTGATGCACATGTAAGGGTATGATTTTCCTATTTTTTTGTTTGTATTCTTACATGGTTGATTCCTTCCATGCTCTGTTTTGCAAAAAATGGTCGTAGACTTGCTCCTTGAGAAGCAACCCCTAGTTATTTTTTAACTGTGCCGAACACGTTTCCAAGTTGGGTCGAGCCATCGCCCCTTTGGCAACGGACAAGATGTGGACGGCCAAGATTAACAACCTCACATCGTTGACAAATGTATATTTTAATTAGATCAAATGATGGAAATTTCGATGGCTGATAGTGCAGAGTAGTCAAGGTAAATTCCAAAGTGCTTCATCACTTCAAAGAGATTAGCAACATTCTTGTAAAATCCATTTTGTGCATATCTTGTAATAATTGCACATTCCATGAGAACATTTTTTCTAGAGGTTTATTATCAAACAGTTCATGCACCTTGCATATGCTTCAACATTTTGCATACATATTTACTAGAGAACTTGTTATAAATTTGTAACAAAATTGGTTGTGGCCTCAAGATTGCATATTATAGGCTTTGCTGTCAAATAAATATCAAAATATGAAAAAGGTGATGCAAGATGTTCCCCCTCTGTCATTTCAAATACTACAATGGAGAACATTCATACTATTTGCTATTCTTGAAAATTTACAACTTACATGACATTACAAAATCAATTGGATCCTTTTCTGTAATAGTGACAGGAATCCATCACATTAACAACAGTTGTGAACATTTTGTAGAAATTTTTCTTCATTCCTATTGAAGGATTGCTACATGTCTCATAGTATACTTTTTCTATATATTAAGCATGTACAATTACAATAATAGTTACATGTTTATTTCTTTATGCATTATTGTTTTGTTCTCCTTTCATATTCAGTTTAAACCAAAAGGATACAAATATTGAGCAGAGAGCATAGAGAAAATTAACTTCTATGCATCTTTTCTACGTTATTTTGCCAATATCTCAACATCTCTTTTCCGCTTTGACTTTGCAGTGAAAACAACATTTTTAGTACAGTTAACACAAGTACTAAGTTAGAACCATGAGGAAGGGGGATTCGAATTACAAACAAATTTGCGTTTTCCTCCCACTGTGCATTGCATAAATGGATAAATAACACTACACTTCAACACTATTTTATTTACTCTTCTCCCATAACACAAATCATCATCTTCGGCAGGATTTTCCATATCATGACATTAGGAACAATTATGGATAGGGGATAAATTTTGCTATTAATAGATTTATTATGGCAGTCTCTGCCGAAGGCAAGGATACATTGTCTTCACCCCTCTTATTAATTATTTAGGAAGAAACGGGAATGTATAGTAGTATCTAACATTGTATGCATGTATTTTTTCTATAAGTTCTTTGTAATTTTCTCCATACTTGTCATAAATAAAATATATGATGTATATATGTTATTGAATAGACTAGATAGCTTTATCTAGTTGATTTTATTGGGTCATGTTGACTTGCATCCCATCTTCACTTTTGGTTTGCTAAGTTCGGTGGAAGACAAAAAATTCTCCTCAAACTATAGTTTCAAAAAAATTATTTGAAAACTATTGAGCACGAGTAGCTCAAAAATAAATTATGATCTGCACAAAAGTAGGAACAAGAAAGTGAGTGTGACTACTTCTGCTAAAATAGACATTTAATGTGTCATTCTCAAGAAGACTGATACATTGTTGAGGTTCAAATTATAAAGACCATACGAAACAGGAATGTATAGTAGTATCTAACATTGTCTTCATGCATGTTTTTTTTCCATAATTGTGGTTGTAATGTATCATCTCGTCATAAATAAAATAGCTGGTGTTATGTAGTTGTGCAGATGGGTACTATCTTTGTTTAGTTGAAGAAATTTTGTACACATTTTGAGGCTTGCCAAAGCATCTAGTTTCTGCGGATGAAGTTGAAAATTTAGAGGTGTTGCTTTGCACAAATGTGGTAGAGTGGGAAGCCAGGATGGAGACAGTAACTTGTGAAAAAAGAAAGGCTCCTTATCAGTTTGTAAATCTATTTTTTTAGAACAATTATCATATGTTTGAAGTCTCCTTTCAGAAATTGCTTTATAGATTTAGGTCTCTCCATTATCTATAGCCAGTAATGCAGTTTTGGTTTTCATTCAACAGACCGATGCAATTTAATGGTTAGTCTGACTTAAACAAGATTGTACCTTATTTTATTGTAAGTGTGCAAGTGACCATTTACTCGGGTTTATTTGATGGTGATAGTCAAAGCTGCTTGGATGAACATTTAAAATGTGCTATCTTGAAATGTCTAGTAATCCATTTGATCATGTAAATTACTTCTAAGAGAGTAATAAATGAAATATGAAGCTTGTCGATGGTGTTTTACAGTTTGCCTACGATAATGGTTGCAATAAAATTGCAATGTGTTCAAGGGAGGCAGTCACCAACTTCGATCACTCTATTATAGCAAAATGAATTGTTTTGCAGATAGGTCTGATCACATAAATTCAATTACTCACACAAGGTTGAGATGCTAGCCTGGCAGGAGGTTAGAGTGCAGGTATACTATTTTCTCAGATAATGTAATTTATTTAATTCACATGTACAGATTTTGTTCATTTAGCTGGGGTATAACTGAGTATTGGATGAAACTCTCGTACACTTTTGCTAGATTTGCACTCGCTTTTTTTGTCTTCATCATCCAATTAGCAACTGGTAGGAAACTCATTAAATGCTAACATTTATTGTCATGACAAAAAAAAATTGCTTCATAAATGCTTACGTGGTTGATTCGATAGCTTCAACAATTCAACTGTTGTGGAAGAGAATGCTCGTAGAGCATTTCATTGACAAGTTTACTCCTAATTATATGTTATTTGTGCAAATACGTTTTTTTTAACCCACAGTTGGGGTCGACCCAATCGCCCCTTTGACAATGGACCTTTTAAGATTTTGGATTGCCAATAGTTGGAACAACCTAGAAATCTTAGACATATGTATATTGTACAATTAGATCGAACGGTGCAAGAGGCAGATTCCTAACTAATGTAGACTAGTGGTGGATATTTTATTTTGATGTACTCTCCTAATCACAACGATAAGAGATAGAGCATTCATTTGGTATCCAAAGAAACTTTGTGCATATCTTGTAATACTTATTGGTTCCATGTTGAACTAAATTTTATAGAGGTCTCTTCATCATACAGTTGAGGGAAAGTTAGTGTCTGCTTAAACATTTTGCATAGATATGTACTAGACAACTTGTTGTAATTATTTGTAACTCTGTTAGTTGGCATGTGCATGTACAATTGTCATATTATAGACTCACGACTGTGACATAAATATCAAAGATATGAAGACAGGTGATGAATTTAGATTTTCCCCCTAACGATCATTTCGATATAAGGTTTACAATGGCAAGAAAATTCATTGAGTTACCTCCTTGTGCTTGTATGTGACTTTAAAACTGTCATGACAATCCAAGATCATTTTAGACTCACAAGCACACAACTCTCAACTTGGACCCTTTATTGTAATAGTGATAGGAATCCATGCACATTTTAAGAGCTACAATTCTGAAAATTTTCTAGAAATCAGATGGTTCTTCATTCAAATTGAAGGATTGCTGCATTTCTGAATCGAGTATACTTTTTCTATATATTAAGCATGTACTAACTTCCTAATTATTTTTACATGTTTCATTTCTTTATGCATTATAGTATTCATGTTCTGATTTCAGTATTCAGTTTACTTCAAAAGGTTATGCATGATTGAGCATTTAGCATAGAGAATATCTCAACGCTTTTTGTTGTATAGTCTTCCAACATCGAGCTACTTGAGATGTGTCTCCATATCTCGAAACATGAACTTTTCCGCTTGGACTATTACAAAAGATTAATGTTTTTTCTACGAACACTTTATTCACAAGTATTCAAGTCACAAACATGATGAAGGGCTTCATTTGAATTACAAACACCTTTTTGTTTTCCATGCTACTGTGTTTTTTATAAAATGGATAAATAACACTACACTTCAACAAACTATCTTATTTACTCTTCTCCCCCCACACCACAAAACTTCATCTTCGGCAGGATTTGCCATATCATGGCCTTGTTATCTTACCAATACTATCTCTCAATAGTTAAGGAACCAAAACTCTTCCTGATGGTGGTGGTCTAGTTGACGTATGAACACCCACAACCTCTTGCACCATAGAAGCACAGCAAAAGGACATAACAATATTGAAATCTTAAGGAGTAGGATTAAGGTAACTCTAATCACCTTGCAGAGTGTTGGAAAATTAATCCCAATAAACAACAGTGAATGCTTTTCATGTGCAGTCTCCAACTGAATTATTATTATTTGCATGACATACGAAAAACTTTGGCATGCAGATTTGAACTACAATTTAAATGTTTATTGGTCATTTTATTGATGGTTTTTAATTTTTGTTTTTATTTTTTTTTGGTGGTGGAGACAAAAAAGAGGGAAAAAATATGTGTCCAATTTATAGTGGAATGAGTAGCTAAACTAAAAGAGAGCACAACAGTAGGAACAAGAAAGGAGACGGAAAAATTTGCTAAAATAGAACCAATGGCAGTCTCGAGAAGAGGATACATTGTTGAGGTTCAAATTATTTAGGAAGAAATAGGAATGTATAGTAGTATCTAACATTGTATGCATGTTTTTTTTCTATAAGTTTTTTGTAATTTTCATGTCGTCATAAATAAAATATTTGGTGTATATAGTTGTGCATAGAGTAGTAGCTTTGTTTAGTTGTTTTTTTTTGTCATTTTGTCTTGCATAGCATCTTCACTTTTTACATATTTCCCATCAAACTAGTATAGAAGCTGCGACATTAGATTTCTCTTGTTTTTAAAAACAATTTTCTAGCTTTTGTAAGTGTTAGAAATGACTACAAGACATGGCAACAACCTCAAACATTTGATGGAAAAAAATTATGATGTGTGGTCGAAGAAAATGAAGACCATTTTAATTGCTAATGATTCGTGGAGCTTGTTTTAAACTGGTTTTTAGATGTGACCTTCCAAGCAGCCTATGGAACCCTCTCAAATGCTCAGAAAACTCAACAGAAAAAGGCTAGAAGAACACATTTTTCCCAGAATAGTAGTGGCTATCTACTCCAAGGAAGCTAGAGATATTGTACATAACTCCTATAAAGGAATATATGAGGTGAAGTTGGTTAAACTTCAATTGCTTAGGAGAGAGTTCAAAACACTACAAATGAAGTAGATTGAATATATATATGATTTTCAAAGTATAATTTATGGGTAAGTAAATTAGTTTATAATTAATTGAGAGTATATCAAAAATCAAATTATTGGTATTAAAATCGTTATGATATTTATTTTTATATATGACTCAATTTTTGTATAAATTGAGGAGTCCAAATATCTATTTTAAATGATAGTTGATCAGTTGATGATATGTTAACTAAAAACCCATAAGTAGAGGAATCAAAGATGAACATAACAACCACTTATTACCTTGAACAATCCTTCAAAGCATATACAAATGCAAAAGGAAGGTGGAGAGGAATGGAAAATAGAGGATGAAATCTTATAGGTAGAGGAAGAGGAAGAAGCTCATAAAAAAGAGGAAGCGCAAAAAATGAAGAGGAAGTAAGCATAGGGAAGATAACTAAAATTCAAGGTATGTAAAGACAAATGTTCAGTGGTACTACCACGATAAGTATGGCAATTTTGCATCTGAATTGTAATGCCCAATGTCATCTCATCACTGATGGGTTGGATGTTGATAAAATTATGCTAATTATTTGAATTGAGTTTGTCCTATTTGAAAAATGATAAAATAAGTTGTAAAATTCTTACCAAGCAAATCGAAATGATTTTAATGTTGGATCGTAATTTTTTCTTGATTTTGAGTTAATGTTAATTTTATAAAGAATTTAAAAAATGAATGATTAAACATGATAAAAATAATATAAAATAAAATAGATAGAAATGTAATAAATAAATTTACAGATACAAAAAAAAAAGGAAAATTGAGTTTTCCTTTAAAATAATTAGGAGTAGGAAAATGAAATAAAGTGAAATTAAGAAAATTAAGGGCTGTAGTTTGGAGTAATTGAGTAGAGGAGACATGATAGAGGAGGAGGATGAATTTCCAAATGTTGTAATTACAAATGCTTGGATTACGTGTATGCAAAGGTGAAATAATCAGTTTGGATGCCTGTTGGTTGATTTTATGAAAGGGCGAAAATGCTTTATGAGGATAATCCTACCTTATTTTATCTTCCTAGCCTATGGTAAATGGGATTTTGACCCTCGGTATGGATTCCCAAGTAATGTGGTAGGGCAGGTGTAGAGTCGAGTTCTTTTTCCATAGCCTCTGCTAACGTCCTCCCTACTAGATTCATCTCATAATATATTTTCTCCAACTTTCCACATATTCAAAAGGATTTGGTGGTTGTTGGGAGAAAACTAATATCTTCTCTTATACCGACCCTTCCCCCTTGAAAAATATGAACAAAATTTACAAGGTTTCTTGATTTTGAACTTGTGTTGGGCTCAACAACCAAATGATTCATTATCTATGTAACTGAAAAAATTTGGTTCCTAAGGATTTTTGGGCCTTAGCAGCTTCTTTGTGGTCTTGTTTTTCTTGGAAAAGACGAGCATTCGTCTCATCTATAAGCTGATTTAGAGCTCCAAGACTTAATTCTTCTATACTCTTTCCATGCAGGGATTTTATATAATTTGTTGCAAAAAATGCAGGGAAAGATTCTATATATCGAAGTCTCATAGTAGGATCATTTATATTGCCAGAATTATAATACAACTTTTGTATATAACATTGGTACTCTTTTATCCTACTCATATCACATAATCTAGCTCTCAAGAATAAGGAAGTATTTCTAAGCTTGTCATTATCAATAGTGCCTAGAAATTTATGAATTAAAGTTGCAGTTAATGAAGCATATCCAACATTTATAATTTCTTCTTGGTGTGGATGGGCATCCCACCATTCTTTGACTATGCCAACAAATCCATTTGCAATAACTTCAGCAATAGTTATGGGATCCTTCTTATATACCAAAAGCTGAGAATTTTCCCACCCTATAATTCCATGTATTAATTCTTTCACTTATTCAGAAGTAGAGCAATCTAAATTATAATAATTAGGCTACAAGGTCTGTGTTCTTGCAGTATGATGCAGAGGCTCAGATGTTGAAGCTCCAGAAGTTTCTTCCATCAAAACCATACTTTCTGCTTCTTCTGGAAGAAGCTTGGCCATACTGACTGATCCTTTATCTTGAGTCTTTTATCATAAATAAAAAAGGACTATGTTCTACTAGAATAGTCTTATGATGTGTTGAAGATCCGGAAGAATTAACAACTTCCGTCCAGGAAACTTTATGAGACCAATCTGGTTCAATTTCTTCTTGGCCTTTTTGTATTATCCAGAATTTTCTCTATCTGTGGGACTATCTCTAGGAATAGGGCTTACATGCTCTTAAACTTGTTCAACTTTGTGGATTAACTCAATAGAGGACTCATGTAACTGGTGCAGGCTATTTTGTACAATTGCATGGGTAGTACCTATTTTTGAAGCAATTTCCTTTTTAGTATCTTTAGACTGACAGATAAGGGGTTGAACAACATCAATGACTTCTCTGGACACAATCTTAGGAATATCAGGACAAGTAGATACATATCTAGAAGTATTCTCAAGACTTTTATCAGCCTTCTTCATTTGGGTAGTAACATCATCAACTTTAGAATTTAGTAATCTAAGAACAGAAATTATGTCTTCTTTCTGATAAAGTTCTATGGCTTTCAATGTTTTTTCCATTTCTACAAGAATAAATTCTTCGGATTGTAGACGATCATGGACAGACTATGACATCTTTATTTGTCCAGTTTAGCATTTTAGATACTCAGAAGGGTCTACATGTCTATCTACAGTTATTTGGTACCAAAAGATAGCTTTTGGGTTTCATCAGATGATAAGACTTCACTACTGTCTAAGAGATGGAAAAGATGTAGAAATATTTATTTCTCTAGAAGCCATACTAATAGTTGGACCATTAGAAGGGACATACTTTTTCTTTATAATTTGTTCATAGTCTTAACACGAAAGATAATATGTGTTTGGATCATGAATCAAGCTACTATGGCTACAAATATAAGTCTGTTCTTTCATAGGATTTTCTTGAGGGTTCAGCTGCAGAGAAAAAGGAAGTATCTGATCTAAAAGAACTAGACCAGGATATTTCAGACGTAGATTTTTTAGATCTGAAAGACAAAGTTACATTTGACTTGGAATCATTCACAGTTGTAGCATTTTCTAATCTAGGTTGATTTTTCTCAATAAACGTTTTTAGATAGGGTCCATTCTTTTGGGACTTTAATTTGAGACCACGAAATAAGTTCGGGCTCAATTTTCTGACTTTCTATACTGGTGTGACTCACCACACTGTTGCCTTTAGAGATACCATGCTTGACGGCAAGATACATTGTGTTAACAAGGCGATAAATGACCTTGTAATGAATAGCCAAGGGACAAGCACCATGCTTCATGTGAAGACCTGTGGTGGCAAGATGTAGACGCAGAACTTGCTTTAACAAATCTTCTTTTTGCAGGCTTACTAGGTAATTTGGATAAACCTCAAAAGATATGGGGCCATTATGAAGACCAGTTTGAATAGAAACCAATAGGGAATCTTTAAAATTTTCAAAACACAAATCCATTAAACAACATAAAACAGAAGCATTTAGACCACGATGGAAAAGTGGAGTAATACCTATTTGAACACAACCTATATGAGAAAATTTAAATGTTTTTTTTTTTTGAGAGACTGTATATAAGTAGGATCTACTAGGGGTATATCATACTCATGACTAGAGGTTTGAGAAACTTGAATAATAGATTCTCGGGTTTTTAAGGTAGTAGCAGCAATCAAATGAAAAGTAGTTAATTTATCATAGACTTGGTTAAATGGGATCTTAGGAAATTTCCATGTAGGTAAGGGATATGATTCTTGTTGTATATCTACTGTAGATTTAATAGGAAAGACATCAGATAAACTTACAAGATCTTGATCTTTCTGTTCTCCTTGAATACTAACATGATCTTCAAACTCCATGACTGTTACTGATAAGCAACTCTTCAGCAGGCTTACGGTATCGCCCTTCAACCTAAAACTACGCACATCCACAATGACTTACAAAGTGGGAGGCTCACCTCTTTTCCTGTCTTACGAGGTATAAACTTACTTCACAGATGAAGAAAATCATATCATACACCAAGTATCAAGATGGAAAACCAACAAATATAGAATCTTGCCAATTTTATTGATTTTCAAAATATCTCTATTACATAGAGACCAAGCTCTGATACCACTCAAATACAAGTCAAATAGAAGACTAAATAACACTAAATACACTTAACTCACAAGTCAAATACAAGACTACAATAACACTGAATACACTTCAGACACTTCAAACAAGAGTATAATACAACTAATACCAAATATAACTTAATACAACTTATGAAGATCTTGTTATATGCCTTACTATGATGTAGTGAATGAGTCTCAGCATACCTTTATATAGGAATGTGAGAGGCTTTTCACTGGATAGATGGGCAACCTAAAAACCGAATTGGTAACCTAGGTAAACAAGAAGATTCCCACTTTGAGAAAAGTGGAAAAAAATAATTGAGTACATGCCACTCAATGAGACACCTTTAGAAAGTGGAGAGGTCCACCATGCTTTCGAAATGACTAAAGAGAAAGTCATCTCAAAAATTTATTAGACAAAAGACAAACATATGACAACAAGCCTGTCATTATAGATTTTAAGGACTAAACTGGACTCCAAGGCTGTTTTCGCTATCAGACAATTGAGATGATAATTCCCAATCTCTTCTTTCTGTAAAGTAGTGGTCACGAGTGTTCCTTCCATACCAAAGTCTGGATACAGAAGATGTTCCATCATTATCTGGGGGAAGATGCCTTCGTGATGGATAGAGATAGTGGTCTGGAATCCGAAGGAAATGACCAGGTGCAGGAGGATGAACATTCATGGTATGATGAAGATATATCTTTTCTCCATAATTGTCCATTTGGATTAGAATGATGTCCCTGTAAAAATTTAGTTTTAACATAATAGGATTCTTTTACATACGAGGTAATTTTACAATTAATTAGAATATTTCTAACAGTATCAGGATGTACGTTAAGAAGATGATTCTTAGAAATCTTGGTTGGTAGATATTTGGAAAGAAAATACTTGAAATGATTAGCAATATACTGCCTATCTCCTGGAGTGCTTGGTCTATTCCATGCATCATTCTCAAGAGGATGTCCTTCGGGCCATAGCTTAGAAAATTCAAACCTCCATAATGTATTTGGTCTTGGGACCAATTGTCTTAGCCTGATTCCTTCTACTAGAATATCATCTGGAGGAGGTTCCACATACCTTGAATGCCTCCATTGCTATTGTAATGTGTAGAAAACCATAGGTTCCTATTTGGTATAAAATTCTGAAGTATGAATTTTAGGATCAACAAATATTGATGCTACTTTTGTCATGTTGTAAGGTGATACTGAAATAATTCCTCTTGAAAGTCAAAAAATGTTGTACCTCATAAGACATTTCATTATCATTTCGTCTTAGAGACCCAAGATAATTTTGGCAATTAGAAGATTGCCAGATGGTTTCAACAAATTCATGGATGACCTGTGTGACATTTATGTTCTTTGAATGATTTAATTCTCTGCTAGCAAAATCAGCTAGAGAATTATCTTTTCCTTTAATGTGCTCAATTTCAAAACTGAAATTTTTAACCCACATTCCCCTTCTCTGGAGTCTGTTGAATACAGTTTTATTAGCAGGATCTCCATTATTGAGTCTGGCCTTGAAATCCTTTAAATCAGAGCACAATAATGAAATACTCATTTTGTATGAAGAACAAGAAGACTTTAATAGCTTTCTTAGTGGCTAAAATATCTTTGTGAGCATAATGATATTTTATCTCTGATCCTTGAAAAGATCTAGATGCATATCTGGCATATCTTTTCTTTTCCATTTTCTGATTTTTCTTTTAGTACAACTTCCCAATAATTCTCACTTGCATCTGTTTCTATGATTTTTAGTCCTTGTCCAGGCAGGGACATAGCAGGAAGCTTTTGAACTTGTGCTTTGATTCTTTTTTTAGCTTGGGTCATTTCTTCTGACCAACTGGGAGCATTTTTTTCTTCAATCTTTTATTGAGAAGTATTTTGTCTACTATAATATCTTTATAGAATCCAGCAACATAATTGATACAACCAAGAAATCTTTGTAGTTGAATATTTTCTTAAATCTGATCTGGAAATTCTTGAATCTTTGAAACAATATGAGATTGCATTTCAATAGATCCATCTTTGACTGTAATTCCTAGGAAATCCATTTCATCTTTGAAAATATCCATTTTTGTCGGAGATAAGCATAAACCATTTTGATAAACAGCTTCATAGAATTTTTTAGGTGTTCAATATGTTCTTTGGGAGATTTAGAAAATATTAATATATCATCAATATAAACTATCAGGAAATCAGCTAACTCACCAAAGATAATGTCCATCATTTTCTGAAAGATTGATGGAGCAATTTTCAATCCAAATGGAAGAACTTTCCATTCATACTGTCCTCCAGGTACTACAAAAGTTGTTTTGTAGGTATCTTCTAGCTTGAGAAATATTTTGCAGAAACCACTCTTCAAATCAAACTTGTTGTATACCTTTGATCCTTTGATTCTGGATAATAGATCATCCTTAGCAGGAATAGGATGCTGGACAAATTTTACAAACTTATTCAAAGGCTTGTAATCAACAACAAGTCTTTTCTTCTGGAAAACCTGTTCACTCCTTTTATTTACATAAAATCTGCACATGCCCAAGGGGAGTTAGATTATTTGATAAAACCTCCTTGGATTAGATTTTTAATCTCTTCATGACATTCTTTTCTCTTAGAAGGGATCATGCCTTTATGATGAGCTTTGAATTTTGGAATGATATCATTCCCTTTCTCATCTTTCTGGAACTGTAAATCTAATGAACAGTAATGACTTTTTTCTTTCAATAAAAGCATGAGGATTTTCTGAACATAGATTCTTTTTTATCTTTCCAACTATGTCATCTATATTACCTTTGCATAGGGCTATAGATTTATGAATCCATTCATGATTAGATTCTTTTCTTTGTTCTGGTAAAGGTATTATGTTCTGAATGAGTACTTCCTAGGAATCTTGAACATCAGGATTAAATAAAGATATAAAATATTTTTTTAGGCTAAAAGTACCACATTCTTGCAAAGCATCTACTCCTATCAAACAATCATATGAAAGCATATCATGTTGATAAAATTGTAGTGTTCTTTCATATCCTTCTATCTTGATAGGCACATATGATGTATATCTAGATATCACTTCTTTCTTATCAAAATTTATTTTTAAATATGTTTCAGTCCAACAATCTGGAGGTATAGCTCTAGTTCTAAGAAAACTTATATCTACTCCTGTATCTATCATTACATCTATAGAGTAGGGCTTGATATTTGGAATGCAGATATTGATAGTAATAAAAGGATTTTGGGCTCCTTTTACTGTACATACCTCTGTATTAATTTCTTATGTTGGAACTGGTTCTTCTGCTTCTTGGTGCAGTATCTATTGATAGGCTTCTTCTAGAAAATTGATCATCATCTTCAACTTCTTTCTTTTCCCTGTTTTCTTCTTCTACTAATCTTTTATATTCATTAGTAGCTTTAGCAATCACCTTCTGTAAAATTCTATTCTATTTCTTCTCCATATTCTCATTGTTTCAGGTGCTGGAATTATAATATATGTGCTAGAAGTTATTACCTGAAATTCATTATTCTGATCTTCTTCTGGAAAAAGGAATGGAAAACTTCTCTTAGGCGGAGAGTATCTTCCTCCTATGCCATGACCTCTTCCTCTGTAGGGAGTTTGTCTTTGACATATATGTCCTTGTATAGGAGGCCTTGAAGTGGGTAATGACCTCTATTGAAGAGACCATTTCTACTTTTCTTCCTCTTCTTCCTTTCTCTCTCAGGCTTCATTTTCAGCTCTGACCTGGATTAAGTATTTTCTTTCTATCTCTCTACATTTCTGTGAGAGATAGGTATTTTTAGCAATATCCCATGGGGGATAATCTTCAAACTCACTTTTTCCTAGTTCTAGCTGTTTATATAGAACTTCTGAAGACACAGGCATGAGAGGGTGAGGAAAACTAGCAATCATATTTATGAAAGAAGGAAATGAATCATAACCAGATTCTATGTTGTTCTGAATCTGAATCTATGTGCTCTATTATATTTACTTAAAAATCTTCTTCTGAAGATATATATGATACATCAAAAGAATAAAAATCAGAATTAGAAATTAAGTAGTAATCCTGATCCGTTATACCTTTTGCTACAAGCATATTTATTTTTTCCTTGCCTTTCTTTGTATCTTTCTTTGGGCACTCATTTGCATAATGCTTGCCTTTATAGGTAAAACAAGTTGGTATGAATTTTCTTTTCTTTCCCATATATTTCTTTTTCTTGAAATATTGCTTTTTTTATGGGACATCTTTTGTTCATTTAAGATTGAACAATTTTGTCAACAAGGAAAATTTGGAGAATATCTGCAATTAATTCTAAAATCTTCTCTCCCACCTAACAACATTTAATGCTTAACTTGCTCATGAATTTTTCTAGTTATGAAATACCTCTATAAATCTTAGACACTTGCAATCATTTGGTAATGAAGAACTTGAGCAGCCAAGTTCTGCCATAATTATAATAGAAACTACTTATTTTGCATATTTTTGTTTATCTTTTACATCCCTGAATCCCACATCTGATATCAGAGGAGGATCTAAAATCCTCACATGGCGAAAATATTAAGCCTAAATTTGGCATGCGTGATTTTGGACCAGCAAAGGTGCTCCTCGCATTTTCCCATAGGTCGCATAATCTGTCTTTTAAAATCTATGAGTTTCTAGTTTAAATCTATTTTTTTTGTTCATGGCCATGGCTAGAAATAGCAGCAGTCTTTTACAACCCTAAATCTTCATTTTCAATGGCAAAACCTATGATTATTGGTCTATTAGAATGAAAACCATTTTCTATTGTCAAGATATTTAAGATCTTGTCAAAAATGGCTTCCCTGAATGCCCAGATCAAGATGCATATAATGCTTTGTCTCAGGCATACAAGGATCTACTTATAGAAAATAAAAAAAGGGATGCAAAAGCTTTATTTTTTTATCTAGAAAGGTCTGGACATGTCTATATTTTCTAGAGTGGCCACAACCTCTAGGTTGCAGCAAGCTTGGGATATTTTAGAAATTTCCTATCAAGGCACCAAGAAAGTAAAACTAGGCAAACTTCAAATTTTGAGGAGAGATTTTGAAAATATTCAAATGAAAGAGTTTGATAGTGTTGATTCATTTTTTACCCATGTGATGGGTGTAGTAAATCAGATCAGGTCGCATTAAGATACCTTAGAATACTAGAGGATTATAGAAAAAATGCTTAGGATTCTACCAGCCAAGTTTGACTCCATTGAAGAGTCCAAGGATTTGACTCAGCTCTCTATAGATGAGCTAATGAGATCTCTGTTATCTCATGAACAAAGACTTAACAAATCTGGAAATTCCTCTTTGGAGCATGCTTTTAAGAGCCAAGTTTCAGTTAACAACGGTAGAGGAAGAGGAAGATTTAATGCAAAAGGAGGTCGAACTCCATATTCAAATGATCGAGACAACTCCAGATCTAGCTCAAGCGAATTTTCAAGCAGAGGTAGAAGGCAGAAGTTCCTTTCAAAATCATTATCACCCAGTCACATGAAGAAAGGTATGAACAAATCTAATATTCAATGTCATTATTGCAAAAAAAGTATGGGCATTATGCTACTGAATGTCAGAAAAAGACAGTATGATTTAAGCAAACAAAATGTAAATTTTTCAAAAGATTATAATTCTGGAAGTTCAACTAATAGTTCTATGTTTTTAACTTGTCATGTTGCTCAAGAGAGCACAAAAGATGTATGGTTCTTGGATTTTGGTTGTAGTAACCACATGACAGGTTCAAAAGAATTGTTTTCTAGCATGGACAAATTTGTCCAGTCAGAGGTAAAATTGGGTAATGACAACAAAGTTTCAGTAAATGGAAAATGGACCATAAATATTAAGAAAAAACAAGGAGAAAATAAGTTCATTCCTGATGTCTATTATGTCCCTGGGTTGAAACACAACCTCATGAGCATAGGCTAGTTGATACAGAAAGGCTACAAAGTGTATTTTGAGAAAGGAGAATGTGTTATTTTGGATCGAAATCCAAGCAACAGGTTGATAGCCAAGGTGTAAATGACAAGAAACAGAATGTTCCCTTTGAAAATACAAAGTGACTTGAGTCTAGCGGGCATTAGGTCTTATTCTTGTATGGTTCATGGAGATCTCAGCGAAGGAGAGTCTCGGAACCTAGCAGTCGCTAGCTCTAAAAAACTTATGGATTTCAAAAAAATTTCTCAAAGAGGTTCCTCAAGCCTAGCAGGCGCTAGGCATCTTCCAAGGGAAGAAAATTAAAATAAAATTCAAAGAGGTTCCTCAACCCTAGTGGGTGCTAGGGTTCCTCCAAGAAAAGAAGGAAAAAAAATCAAGGAGGTTCTTAAGCCTAGCGGGCGCTAGGCTTCCTCCAAGCAAGAAATTAAAAATTTCTCAAGGGTGTTCCTCAACCTTAGCGGGCACTAAGGTTCCCCAAAGTCAAAATGTGCAAAAATTTTCGGAGGAAGTTTTTCAAGCCTAGCGGGTGCTAGCTCAAAGGGGTGATCAAAACAACCACCCATGAATTCAAAGCATTTTAAGCTACCGGGTCATAAATCTAAATCATCTATGGAATGTACAGACCACATTGAAAGAGGATTTCCAAGCATGAAATCTCCATATGCGCTCGAAGTCAATCAAGAAAATAAGGCTTGGCTTTGGCATTTAAGGCTTGGACATTTACATTTTAATGGCATAAATTTTCTCCATAAGAAAAACATGGTGAATGGAATACCATTGATTGAGCCACCTGAATCGCGATGCCAAAGTTACATTCTGGTGAAGCAACACAAGGAATGTTTTCTAGTTAGAGAGGTATATAGAGCTCATGCGCCCCTCTAAATTATTCACACAGACATATGTGGACCTATGCAAACACCCTCAATAGGCATGGGGGCATGTATTTTTTGAACTTCATTGATGATTTCATTATAAATACTTGGGTATACTTCTTGAAGCACAAATTAGATGCTTTTGAGAATTTTAAGGAATTCAAGGACCTTGTAGAAAAGAAAAGTGGTCATTTTATCAAAGTGCTTAGATCAAACAGAGGTGGTGAATATATCTCAAATGAATTTTTAAATTTTCTCAAGGAAATGGAATACATAAGTAGATTGATAACCAGGTATACACCTCAGCATAATGACATAGAAGAAAGAAAGAATAGGAATCTCATGTACATGGCTAGGAGTATACTGAATGCAAAACACTTTCCAAATGAGTATTGGGTAGAAGCAGTTGCATGTGCAACCCACCTATCAAACAGGTGCCCAACAAATAGTGTCATGGAAAAGGTTCCTTAGGAAGCATGGAGCGGAAGAAAGCACATCATCGCACACTTAAGATTGTTTGGATGTGTGGCGTATGCACTAGTACCTACAAAATTGAGAAATAAACTGGATGATAGAGGTTAGAATTGTATCTTTGTTGGTTACAGTGAGTATTCAAAGGCTTATAAGCTATATAATCCCATCACCAACATGGTTATTATTAGCAGAGACATTGATTTTGTATAAAATGAAGCCTAAGATGAAAGTATTGATAAAGATACAGGTATCTCTGTAGAGGTATCACATGATGAATATGAATTTGAAGGAAATGGTGCACAAACAATCAACCAACACCACAAGGTCTCGCTCTAGCAGGAACTCCAGTTTACAGCCCTTTTGGTCAACAGAGTGTAGAAGTAACTCCACAGAATGCACCGACAATTCACAGCCCTCAAAGAACTCACTCAAAAGATAATTTCAGGACACCTACTCCATAGACAGTATGGAGACCTATCTAGAACAAAGTCTCATATTGGTGAATCCTCAGAGCATGCAGGAACTACAAGTCCACAGAACAATTATTCATCTAACCCAACATTATCAAAACTCGGATCTCTTTTCAAAAATGATTCCAAGAAGAAAAGAAGTCTGAGGGAGATATATGATCAAAATGACTAAGATGAAGAGCTATATTATGGATTAGTTAATCTAATAGAAGGAAAAGATTCCACAAGTGTGATCCTATTTACTTTGAAGATATTGTAGAAAGTGAAGAATGGATAAAAGCTATGGATGAAGCAATTGATTCTATTGAAAAGAATCAAACTTGGGACTTAGTCAATTTGTTAGAAGGGAAAGATTTTATTGTTGTAAAATGGGTCTACAAGACCAAATTCAATATAGGTAGTAATGTGGAAAAGCACAAGGAAAGATTAGTAGAAAAGGGGTTCTCGCAACAACCTAAAATTGATTACAATGAAACCTTTACACCGGTGGCTAGACTT
Organism: Taxus chinensis; assembly: GCA_019776745.2. Taxonomy (NCBI): domain Eukaryota; kingdom Viridiplantae; phylum Streptophyta; class Pinopsida; order Cupressales; family Taxaceae; genus Taxus; species Taxus chinensis. The sequence continues at coordinate 33,518 of JAHRHJ020000208.1, read as the reverse complement.
GACACAGTTAGAACTGTCTTAGCCATATCATCTCAGAACAACTGGAAGGTTTTTAAAATTGATGACAAGTCATCATTCTTGAATGGTTTTCTAGAAGAAGAAGTTTATGTTCAATATCCACCTTAATATGAAGTATATGGAGAAGAGTATAAAGTCTGTAGACTGAAAAAGGCATTGTATGGCCTAAAGCAAGCTCCGAGAGCTTGGTACAACATAATAGATTCATATTTTCTAGAGAATGGAATCAACAAAAGAAACAATGAGCCAACCCTATACATCAAGATGAAGAATAGAGGTCAAATTCCAATAGTTTGTTTGTATGTTGATGATCTCGTGTTCACTGGAAATCTTGTTTATTGACTAGTTTAAGTTATCCATGAAGAAGGAATTCGAAATGATAGATCTAGGGTTGATGAAATACTTTTTAGACATAGAAGTGACTCAATCTGAAGAAGGCATAGTCATATGTCTGTCCAAGTATGTAAATGATGTGTTAAAGAGATTCAGTATGCTGAAATGTAATCTAGCAACAACACAAGTTACTATGGGCCTCAAATTAAGAAAAGAGGATAAGGGATTCAATGTTGATCCAACGTTTTACAAAAGACTTGTTGGAAGTCTAATGTACTTGATGAAAACAAGGCTAGATAAAATGTATGGAGTTAGTCTCATCTTAAGGTTCATGGAGACTCCCAAAGAATCAAACTGGTTTGAAGGAAAGAGGATACTAAGATATGTTTCCGGAACTCAAATTTTTGAATTTGGTATGCACCATCTGATGATTTCATATTAATTGGATACAGGGACAGTGACTGTGCGGGTAGCATTGATGACAGGAAAAGTACATCCAGTTATGTATTTAATTTTGGTTCCGGTGCAGTCTCATGGGCATCAAAGAAGCATCCCATTGTCACTCTCTCATCCGCAGAAGCAGAATGTGTAGCAGCCACAGCAGCAGCCAGTCAAGAACTGTGGATGAGGAGATTTCTAGTAGATTTGGAACATTGTCAAGAAGAAGCAACAAAGATCTTCTGTGACAACAATTCAACAATTTCAGTATCAAAGAATCATGTGTTCCATAATCAAACCAAACACATCAACACCATATATCACTTCATCTGGGAGCTCTTCAAAATTGGCAAAATAGATCTAGACTTTTGTAGGTCTGAAGACCAGTTTTCTGATATTCTCAAGAAGCATTTACCAAAGGATATATTTGTGTATCTCAGATAGTATCTAGTGTAGTAGTATGGTAGTTAAGATTAAGTGGAGTGTTGTGATTTTTGTAATCTCAATTACCAAATTAAGACTAACATATTTTTTCAGGAAGAAAAATTTGGAGAATATTTCAAATTAATTATAAAATCTTCTCTCCCACCAAATCATATTTAATGTGTAGCTTGTTCAAGATGCTAATTATTTTGATTGACCTCTATAAATATGAAACATTTTGTAGGCATTTTGGTACTGAAAAAAATTGAGCAGCGAAGTTTTATGAAAATTATAATAGAAACTTTTTATTTTGCATATTTTTGTTTATCCTTTACATCCCTAAACCCACTCTCCAGTGTTGCATAGGTCTCCTTGCATGTGATGTGAGTTTTTTCATTACAAAAAAATGCACCATATTTTGTCCATTAATACATCTGCACCCAATTTCTTTACCGTTTGGATCCAACCTAACCTATGCACTTCAACAAAGATGGTTGGAAGATTTACATCTAAATCACATAGCTATTACTAGCATTGTCCATGTCTGTGCAAAATGAGATCTTTGAAATAAGTATGGATCCATCATAGCATAATAGAAAGGGATTTTTTGATATTTTTTAGTTGCTAGTGCCTTGTTAGTAATGCACGTAAAATGTGGACACATACAAAAACACAATGACTTTTTAAAAAAAATGGTCAAAGAAATGCATTCTCATTGAATGTCATTATTACAAGATATGCACATAATGTATTTGTTAACATCAAGGTAGAAAATTTTATACGAAGTGTATAATATGGAAAAAAATGGACAAACAAAAAATACGGAAAAAAATGGTAAGCTATATTTTTCAGAAATATAACAATTATAAATAATTCAACAATTATTACTATATTACTATCATTAAAATCATATAAATGATAAATTATTCCCAATCAAAAATATACAACTTAATCTATTATTTCCAAAAATAAAATATTATTATAATAAAGTATCTTTATTTAATTATAGGTGTTTTAAATTATACTTTTTCATAACTAAAAAAAAGCATTGTTTGTTACTGTTTTCCAGTGGCGGCTTTAAAAAAAAAAAAAAAAAAAAACGGTGATTTCTCTGTAAACCACTATATTTGGTAACAGTGGTTCAAAGGATCATTTTGGCATTTAATTAAATTCCATTACCTGGTTTATAGTTAAAAACTCCACATCCTTTCCTAACATCCTTCAAGCCTATGCAAAAATGGGACTGTTGAATAGGGCCTTGAAACTTTTAAGATGATATGTGGGCATTCAAATAACATGGAATCCCTCATTCCCACTTCGATTTTTTCTCATGCATGGTTTTCTCACATACTTCTAGCATAATTTTGTCATTGATAATTTTTTACCTTCATGATAGTACCAAAAATTAAATCAAACAAAGAGTATATTTTTGGGTTATTAAAATGAATTTTAATGGGCAAAACGATAAAATTTACCTTATATTTTACATAACTAGAATGACTATTTTCTAGTTTTAACCTTACTCGAGAATCACTTAGGGAAATAATCGAAATCATATATGATGAAACATGATAATGGAAGCGTCATAAACAAAAGTTGAACCCGATTTTTTGTAAAATAATGCCACTTGTACTTTGAACCCTATAGCAAGAAAGTCAATGTTTGACATTGTTTCCTATTGACATAGAATGTCACATCAACCTTTAGAATGACTTCCAATGTTCAATACATCATTTAATGTCACACATGTAAAAGTCAACTAGTTGACCATTTTGCATCCTTGGACAACTATTGAAATTCAAAAATTTAGTTTGGTTTTGGCCCACAGTTTAGGCCCCAGTGCTGAGAACAACAGAATTCTACCTCCTCATACCTCTTGAATTTCCTCATGCGATACCAAAATCAATCAATAGTTTCATAAAAATAATCTTGGGATCTATTTTTTCAAGTTGATTTTGTAGTCCTTCGGTCGTTATACAACAAGGACGAACTGGAGCAATTTCAATAATTAGCTCAAGAAAGATACTCACAGTTTGAAGGTTCCTTATTTGAAAAATTTTAGATCTTTAAAATTCGAGGGTTTCCCTGTAGATAGGAAACTGTATGGGAATTTACACATTTTTCATTTGAGCCTTATAAATTGGATTTCAAACTCAATTTCATAGTTAGTTTGGCTAAACCGGTCATTTTTCATTAACTTCTAGTAATAATGAAAAAATACCGTGGGACCTCGTTTAAGCCTAATAATTTTAGTGAGACTTGTAAACACTATCATATGCCTTATTTGAACTCTTTTATGTTACTTGTTTTGAGAAAAATTCTTGTGAAAAATCTGATCTCTCTCTCTCTCTCTGTGTCTCTCTCTCTCTCTCTTTGTCGTTGTCTCTCTCTCTCTCTAATTTGAAAATGAAATGAAAATGTAAATACATTTATTACCCTTTCTTGTGGAATTCAAGTGTTTAAATTCATTCTACATTGGAGATTATGAATGAATTCAAGTGCAACAACTGAGTTGTGGGCTATATTTATAAATTTTGAATATATCATAATAATAATCCTAAGACAAGTAAATCAGTACTTTAACAAAATTTGTGTCAACATTATTTTTAGCATTATAATTTTAGAAATGGATAGGTGGTATTCTTAATTATAAATTTAGATAGGTTTTTACAAAAAATGTTACAAACTCATGTGGGCACTAATTCTATTTTCACAGTTGTGAATAATGAATCATGTTCTTTTCAATTTGAAACATCAAGGTTTTTTATGCTAAATAGAATAATCTTAAATATGTGATGCAGTTGCAATAGGGTTTCTATTTTGGGTCATTTATAACAAATTTTGATTGACTTTACATTACATTTTTTCCCAAAAAATGTGATAAAGAGGGATTTTGAGTTGGCATTACAAATAATGAAATCATAAAAAATAACACAAACATCTTGATATTGATACTATGGGATTGATATTCAAACTTTTTGATTATGATACATTGATCAATAGATGATAGATTCCACTGATAATATTAATATTTAGGGTCAAAGCACAATGGTATGTCCCACTTCATGTCCCAAAAACATGAGTAATATGTTGGGCGGGATCATAAATCGAGGGTTTTTGAACGAACACCCCTTTCGTGTGAACCCCCTTCGCCAAAACTGCCACGTAGGCCAAAGAAAGTGGTTCACGTGAATGAGAGTTTGCGCGAACACCCCTTCGAACGATTCCCTTTGGGTTCAAATAATTTTGGTGGCACAAATTTATATATATATTTATATATTTGTGGGCGACAAATTTAGGGTTTAAGGGGGTTCGGGTGAAGGTAGGTTCACACGAACCCCCCTATGTGGCACCTATGTTGCACATTTTGGTGCCAAATCCATTTGGAGGATAATTTTATGCCAAAATATGCCACGTAGGTGCCACACAATTAGGGTTAACGAATTAATAAAATTAGAAAAATTTAACACAAAATACAGGATTTTATTAGCTTTTTAAAAATATAATTTTCATTTTTTAAAAATTTGTTTTACTATTTATTTTTTATATTTTCCTAACATATGGTATTTTAGGAAAATCAATCATAAACAATCAAACCAATTTGAAAAATCAGAAAAATATATCAAACAAAATTGAAAAAAAAAAACTTACTATTTGTTGAAGTCTTCTTCTTACTTGTGGAAAAAAATTCAATTTCGATATAAATCTTAAAAGTTATTGGCATAGACAATTGTACGCCATTTATTTGAAAATATTTTCACTAAATAATTAATAAAAAACAATATAAGTCAAAAAAAATGAAAATTTGACAGGACCTCAAAATTCAAATATTTAACATATATCTAAAATTTTAGGGTGAAAAAAATAAATTTTCATTTTAAAATAACCACTTTTGGAGGCTTGTGGGATAAGCAAGGCTTGTCTCATGCCTCTTAAATTTACCCAACAACCCTACCTATGGGTTGGGAAGCTTATTTTTGAATTCTTTGTCCATTTTTTAGTGTAAAAGAAGGAAAATTATTGCACTTTCTTTCTACCCCAATTTATTATGTCCCTTGAAAGCATGGTGTGCAAGTTTTGAGCCATGTGGGTTGTCATAGTCCTTGCATGTGCATTGATTTTCTTGGTCTTGGTGTGTTGACTTGAGTGTGGGGATGGAGGAATGATGAAGTGGCATCCTACATGGAGCCACCTCATCATCCTCACATTCCATTTCTATTTATTGGTGATTTTTGGTTGGAATGGGGGTTACTTGTTCTTTTCTCTTCTTGTGCACTTTTGGAATTGGAGCTTGTTGGAGTGCTTGGAAATTTCTTGGATTGGAATTGAAGAGGCTTGTGGAATTTTCTTGGAGCTTGATGGAGAGGTAGGCTCTCAACCTTTTTTCATTATGTTATTTTGCTTGTTTGTATGAAATGTTGTGCTTGTAAAAATTGTTTTTTTGTCTTGTGAAGATGTTTGTGTGTTGGTTGGGTAGTAGGCCTTAGTTGGGTGTGGGAGAAGGGTTTATGGGACCATTGGGGAGGGAAAAGGGAGTTTTGTGAGGCATGAATTTGGTGGGAGTGTGAATGGGAGTCTTACCTATGGGGAGTGAAAAGGAAATCATGGTTTTGTTGCATGCTTGCAAGGGAGAGATAAGGATTTTGTGTGATTATTTTGTGCACTTGGAGGCTTAGGGTAAGACTCCCACTTCACTTGGGAGGCATAAGGAGGTGGTTTCCCATAGCCCTTGCTCTATTTGGTTTGATCCTCAAACCTTTGTATTGTTTTGAATGTGTAAACTTGTTGGATATGTTATCTTGGTTGAGTTGAATGTCTTGAATGTATGTTTTATTGTGAAGCCTCTTTGTTGAAAGTTGTCATTGTTGCTCAATGCCCCTCATGGTTCTTGGGTTGGGGCTCGGGGGCCATTAAGGGGATGGATTCTCCTCTTAATGGATTTAAGGTTGGGTGGAGAGAATTTCCTACTCCCCCTTCCTTGTTTTGTGATCCCATTGTGAAGTTTGAAGAAAGCAAGTTTTGGAGCTACCATTGTGGAGACGACATGCATATTGAAGACTTGAAATTTGGCTTGTTGATAGCCTTGTTGTAATTTGTTCATTTTCCTTTATTCCCACTTGTGTGGATGTTTAAAATTTGTAAAATTGGGAGAAAGTTGTTTTATCTTTGGAAACTCCCTTTTATCTTGTAAACTTTTTAAAGAGTGTTGTTTAGAAGAATTATAATTTCAAATGTGTTAGTTTTGTGAAAGGAAATTATCAAGTTTTACATTGTTTTGGTGAAAGGAAGATTTGAATATAAGTTGAAATGGATATGCATTCTTTTAATTTTAAGTTTCAGTTTCATTATTTCAAATGTGATATATGGTTTCATTTTATTGTGAAGTTCATTTAAATTATATTGTTAAAATAGTTGTCTGAAACTAAGGAATGAAATTTGAAATAGTTACTTTGTAAGATGAAAAGAAATGGTTAAACTTTTTGTTTTCCTTGAAAGAAAGTAAATTGAAGGATTTTAAACTATTATATTATTGTTAAACTAGTTGAAGAAATAATTAGTTAAAATTATAAGATTGAATGAAAGAATAGTATTTTCTCTTATTATCACTTTATCCTAATTGTTTAAGAAAACTTACAATTAGCCTAACTTAACATTAGGTGTTCATTAATTCTAAAAAACAAAAGTATATATATGTATCCACATTTATATTAAATGTAATTATGGTAAAGTTAGCTTTATATGACTTATTTATCTTAAAAAATTCCCTATAAATTAAATAATTATTGAATTTTTATAAAAAAAGGATTAAATATATATTTAACTATAATTATTTATTATTAATATATTATTAATATTATTAATATATTTAATAATAATAAATTTAAATATTAATAATAATATAAATATAAATATATATACATATATAATATATATTATTAATATTATATATTAATATTATTTATACATTTTAATATAATAAATATTACTAATAATTAATTATAAATATATATAAAATATAAAAAATTTATATTAACTAAATAAGCCATTATGCCTCCCAGGCCATATTTTAAAAAAAAAGTGGGTGGGGAGGGGGCACTACCCCCCCCCTCGCCACCCGTCCCTTATTTAAATAAAATACTTTTAATAAAAAATGACTTCTTTCGTATTGGCACCCAAACGGTTAAACATAACAATATGTATTATTATGGGTATATGGAATTCCTGGGTGGGGTTATATATATAACCCATACCCTGTATACCTATACAATATATTATATATATATTCTTTGGGGTTGTATACCCCTACCAAAATTTCTATATATATATATATATATATATATATATATATATATATATATATATATTTTATATATATATATATATAATACATGTATATGTATGTATCTATACTATCTATAAGAAAATTTGAAATAAACTAAAAAATAAATAAAAATGTAGATTTTATTGGGTAAAATGAAAATACCCAAATGGGTATTTTTTTAAACAAATTTATAACAAATAATGAAAATTTACAAACCCTTGAATAGGGTAGAATAGAAATATAAAAATAAAAAAAAATATGGATTTGGGATGTGTATATCCATCCCCAAGCTTGCACCCTTCTCATCCATGGCTTCCTCCTCTTCCATCTTCCCTTAATGCAAAACCAAAAATGATTGAAATGAGAAAAGAAATGAATAAAAGCCTTAGAGATTTTAGGGTTGTTTGAAATCCCCATCCAATGGCCTAGATTGGTTTCATCCAATGGCCAAATTGTCTCCTACAAAAGTTAGGTGGGGGTAGGTGAGATGATCATTTGATCACATGGGTCTTGTTTTGAATGGGGCCACTTGTGTGGTTTGAAAGTTAAATTAAGTTATTGCTTTTTATTTTGAATTTGACCTAATTTAAATAAACTCCTTTCCTTAATAGTTTAGACCCCTTTTATATTGGAGAATTAAATTATTAGCATTGTGTAAATAAAAGGGTTATTTTAGACTTGGATTTTAATTATTAAATTATTGCATGACCTTAGAAACCCTCTATATTAAATTAATTTAGGATTAATTGAATTAAATATTTTAATCCTAATTATAGATTAAATCAATTATTTTATTTAATATTATTATTTAATTAATTTTGTGATGATCGTTTGAAACCAAAGGTTAAGCTTAACGTTGCATTCGTCCTTTAACAAAAAAAATATTCCATAATTTTTCTATTATAACATTTGTTTGGTTTTGGGTTTTGTGTGTGAAAATTTTTGGGCATCACATTTGTTATCGGAGCCATGAGTTCAACGCTTGGACCCCGGGCACACCTAGAAAACATGAAACAAAAAAAATAAACCAAGCGCAACTCTAAACCTACTACACACAACTATGCATGATGTTTTGAAACATAGAAAATTTAGAAAACTGAAACAAAAAACTTAGATGATTATAAACTAACTCTCACCTTGGTCTGTGCAGGAGGCATGGACCAGACGAGGGGTTCCTACACATGGACCTAGACCTACCACCCCCAGATCAGGTAGTAGCAGCTATTTTGCCTCAGATATTGTAGACACTACAGGAGGTTAATGCCACTATACGTGAAGGATCGATAGGAGGGTGACCTAGCAGGAAGGACATGTAGCCATGAATGGAGGCTCATGTGCACTTCATGTCACAGTGCAGAGGATAGGGAAAGAACTCCCACGTGGAGTCAGTTAGACATGAGTCACCTCCTAGGGAGCTCAAAGATCAAGATATGATGCACAGAGACAGATCTAGGATCCCTAGGCCGAGAGATGAGTATGTTGAGAGGCCTAGAGGGTGACAGTCATCTGTAGCAGATCACATTAGAGAGATACTGAAGTTACACCCACCTCATTTTGTTGGAGACACAGGTGGATTTCAGGCCGAGGCATGGTTGGTTAGCTTGAGTGGATGCTTCAAGCTATGCCCTTGTTCTAGCAACATGAAATCTCATGTTTCCATCCACCTTCTGAGAGATGGAGCAGGAGTATGGTGGAGGACTGAGGAGTAGAAGCTCCATGTAGATTCTGAGACAGTCACTTGGGAGCTCTTTGAGGAGCATTTCAGGAGCAGATATATTTCCAGGAGGTTCATTCAGTAGTGGATCGATGAGTTCCATGATCTGCGACAGGCCTCCATGATGGTAGCAGAGTATGAGGGATGGTTTTGGATCTACTTCAGTATGTAGACTACATGTAGGATGAGCAGGTTTGAGTTCACAGGTTCATCAGGGGCCTGAACTTGGACTTGGGTGGGGCAGTGTGCATTCATTATCCCATAGACATTATCAGAGGCCGTGGAGAAGGCCTATATTGTAGAGGAAACCAGGGGGAAGACTCAACAGGCACGTGACAGAGTGAGGAGTCACATACAACAGTTGTAGGATAATAGATCAAGGGGATCAACTCCTCCTCCTCGTGGTGGACACACTTCAGTACAGTCTTCCTTCCAGCCTCCTCCACCTCCTCAGCAGTAACAACAGAACAACAGACTCGACCACCCTTTCGACCTCCACAGTGCCATGACACTCAGAGAGGGTGTAGCATGGGACCTCTAGCTAGGGGGCCCAACAGGATACAAGCTCCACCTCAAGCATAATCGATAGGAGCACATCCACCACAACACCCACAGAGATCTATGGAAGGGTCATCAGGTCCTTCAACACATACTACTGGGCCACCTGGAGGACTATCTACATAGTGGAGAGGACCAGGTACTTGTTATGGATGCGGCATGCATGGACATCATTGGAGAGAGTGCCCTCAGAACCCTGTTAATCAGGGTAAGGCACCTATTTCTGAGCCTACTATTGGTGACATGGCTAGGAGCCACAGGATATATGCAGTGGTCGAGAACCACTAGGTAGAGCACCAGGGCACAGTGATAGAGACCACAGGTAGCATTGGTGGTATTTCTATCCCTATTTTATTTGACTCAGGCTCATCAGATTCTTTCATTTCTCCATCTTTAGTAGAGCATTGTAGGCTGGTGGTAGTTAGGTAGGGCCTTAGTTGGGATGTTGAGATGGCTTCTGGAGCCAAGATCTCAGTTGACTCCTTAGTCAAGGAGTGTGTAGTGGACCTAGGACCCTTTACCACTACTTTGGATCTTCGTATCCTTCCCTTGGGTTCTTATGGAGTGATTTTGGGCATGGATTGGTTGTCTACACACAGAGCCAGAGTTGATTGCTACAGTAAGATTATATCTTGTGTAGATGATTTGGGTGTGGAGTCAGTGATAGTTGGAGTTAGGAGACCCATCTCTATTCACACTATTTCCGCTATGCAGCTGAAGCGGTGTGCATGACAAGGTTGTCAGTTGTATGCTATTACAGTTAGTGATAGGTCAGAGGATGGGGCTAGTGGACCTTCACTTGATGATCACCCCATTTTGTAGGATTTTTCAGATGTGTTTCCTAGTGAGCTACCAGGGATGCCTCCCCCACATGAGATAGATTTTCACATTGATTTGGTTCCAGGAGTGGAACCTATCTCACACGCTCCTTATAGGATGACCACACCTGAGCTATGTGAGCTCAAGTTGCAGCTTGAGGGCCTTCTTGAGAAAGGCCTAATCCATCCTAGTGTATCCCCTTGGGGTGCACCAGTGATTTTTGTGAAGAAGAAGGATGGATCCTTGTGGTTGTGTGTGGACTATCATCAGTTGAAAAAAGTAACGATCAAGAATCGTTACCCCCTTCCTTGCATCGATGATTTGTTTGATCAGATGAAGGGGGCCACAATGTTTTCTAAGATTGATCTTAAGTCAGGATACCATCAGCTGAGGATTGCAGAGGAAGATGTCCACAAGTCAGCTTTCCACACGAGATATGGCCACTATGAGTTCACAGTTGTGTCATTCGGTCTGACGAATGCCCCTGCAGTGTTCATGAGTTTGATGAATGGGGTGTTCAGGACCTTTTTAGATCATTTTGTACTCATGTTCCTTGATGACATCTTGATCTTCTCACGTACATGAGGAGCATGAGGAGCACCTTCGTCAGGTTCTGCAGTGTCTTCGTGAGCAGAAACTTTATGGGAACCTGGAGAAGTGTGCATTCTTTCAGTCAGAGGTGCATTATTTGGGTCACATCATTTTTGGGGAAGGTATCATAGTCGATCCTTCCAAGATTAGAGCCATTATGGATTGGCCAGCACCCACTAGTGTGACCGAGGTGCATAGTTTCATGGGGTTGGCAGGATACTACAGGAGATTTGTTCAGGACTTCTCTCGGGTTGCACACCCATCACTTCCCTTTAGCGGAAAGGGAAGAAGTTCGTCTGGTCAGATAGATGTGAGTAGGCCTTCAGGACACTGAAGGAATGCCTTACGAAAACACCTATTCTTGCAGTGCCAGATCCTCAGGGTGAGTTCTTCATTTGCACAGATGCTTCTTTGGTAGGATTAGGAGGTGTGTTGATGCAGGAGGGCCATGTTGTAGCTTTTGAGTCTCGCAAACTCAAGGATTATGAGCTCAATTATCTGACTCATGACCTTGAGCTTGCAGCAGTTGTTCATGCCTTGGTTTGATGGAGACATTTCCTTCTTGGCCAGAGATTTATACTCAGGACTGATCACTTGAGTCTTCGCCACCTCTTCACACAACCCAATCTCAATGCTCGTCAGCGGCGTTGGATGGAGTTACTTTGTGAGTATGACATGGAGATAGAGCATGTGAAGGGGAAGGAGAATGTGGTTGCAGATGCCTTGAGTAGATGGAGACATGTGGCTATGGCTACTTCAGTGGGTACAAATTTGTGGAGTAGGATTTTGCAGCAGCTTCCTCATGATAGCTTCTACCTTGCAGCCAGATCAGAGATTGAGTCTCAGAGACCCCTTGAGGGGAAGTTTGATGGATTTTCATTAGAGGCAGATGGTCTTCTCAGACACAGAGGTCAGATATATGTTCCTAGAGATGGAGGCTTGAGACAGGATATCTTGACAGAGGCTCATCATGCACCTTATTTAGCCCATCCAGGGGTGAAGAAGATGCACGCCACCTTGAGACAACTTTATCATTGGAGAGGTCTTCAGGAGATGTAGCTCAGTTTGTGTCACACTGTTTAGAGTGTCAGACAATGAAGGCCGAGCATCAGCATCCAGCTGGCCTTCTCTACCCTCATGCCATACCGGAGTGGAAATGGGACACCATTTCCATGGATTTCATTGTAGGGCTACCTACGTCGAGATACCACCACGATGCCATCATGGTCACGGTGGATAAATTGATGAAAGTGGCTCATTTTTCTCCAGTGAAGACCACCTATACAGCTAGTGCAGTAGCACGAGTATACCTTGATGAGATTGTTAGACCGCATGGGATTCCATGGAAGATCATTTGTGACCGCGATCCCTTTGTACACTTCTCACTTTCTGGACCACCATGCAGTATGTTCTTGGGACGAGTATTAATTTCAGCACAACTTATCATCCCTGAGACAGATGGACAGATAGAGTGAGTGAATCAGATCTTGGAGGATATTTTGCATATGTATGTCATGGACCATCATTCTAGGTGGGAGGAGTACTTATATTTGGTGGAGTTTTCCTACAACAATAGTTTTCAGAGTTCTATTGGCATGGATCCTATTCAGGCATTATATGGTAGAGAGTGCAGGACACCTCTTGAGTTGGGATAGGATTGAGGAAGGGTTTCTCTTGGGCCAGCATTATTACAGGATATGGAGTAGCATGTTGTCTTGATTTGACAGAGATTGCAGGAGGCTCAGGATAGACATAAGAAGTATGCAGACCAGGAGGACAGATCATAATTTTGAGGTGGGCACGAAGGTGTTTCATCGTGTCAGACCTCATAAGAGTCGTATACATTACGGAAAAGGCTCTAAGCTTGCTCTTGGGTTTGTGGTTCCCTTCGCGATCTTGGAGCGTATCGGTCCCTTGGCCTATCGTCTAGCATTGCCACTTATCTTGTCTCACATGCATGATGTGTTTCATGTTTCTGTACTTAGGAGATATATTTCAGATCCTTCTCATGTTTTGGATTGGACCACATTGCAGGTGTAGGAGCAGGGGCAGGTTTCAGTGGAGCCCATGCGCATCATATAGCGTAGGACCCTGGGCCTTCGAGGCTGGGAGATTGACCAGGTGTGGGTCCAATGGGATATGTATGATGAGACTGTAGCCACTAGGGAGGATGCTACTATTGCTACGAGGACTCAGTTTCCACATCTATTTCCAGTGACTTCCAGGAGGAAGTCGAGTCTAAGGGGAGGGGGATGTAGTGCCCACTTCCCTTCGACCTCATTTTGTTTTGTTGTTTTTCGAGACTGATTACTTCACTTATGGATTATTATGACTTCTTGTTTTAGCATGCTAGTAGATATCATAGACATTGGACTGTTATTGATTTGATCTTTATATGATGCATATGGTTTACTGGTGGACATTTGATGACGATATTTGTATACTTTTGACAGGGTTATTTATCTTAATTATGACATGTGATATGTTTAATCATTTTGAGTAGAACTTGATAATTGGACTAATGTGATGATCGTTTTGACATAACTGAAATGTGGAATAGAAATGTGCTAGAAAGTGTTAAGTGATATCGTACTTGCATAGATGATAGTAAATCAGGTGTTGTTTATTTTAGATTATATTGTATATTTGGCATGAATGTTTTAATGCGGCCAACAGGCCGAAGGAGGTATTTTCTGCTCTGCAGGTATATTATATTCACAACAATACTGGGGAGTGGAGACCAACCACATCGGAATTCGAGAAGAATCCAGCTAAGGTCACCATGGCAACAAGTAATTGTGTGTGTGTTAGAATTATCTGGTAAAGGGAAAATTGTGACCTAGGGATCATGTGTTGTTTTGTTTAATTTTTCCCTTTTTATTATGTTAGTATGTGTTGCTCTTAGTAAGTGAAATTTTACTTATGTTATTATTCATATTCTTGGATTGGAGTTTACCCCTTTGTTAGCCATGGGTTGTAGTGACTTAATTAAGCTAATTTGAAATTGTTCTAAACTAATTAAAGGATGTGACCTAAGAGAGTTCATTTATTAGGACCTTGATTTACTTTGGATTTTGTGTGGATTGATGTGTGTTTGAGTTTGAGTGTAGCACACTCTACCCCACATGGGAAACTCGAATTTGGCCTTGGAGGCCAAATTTCAAAGCTTGTGGGACAAGTCAAACTTGTCCCACACCTCTTAAAACCCCATGCCAACCCTACCTATGGGTTGGAAGGCCAAATTTAGGGTCTTTTAGGTGTTTTGGGGGGATAAAAGGGTAAAAATATTAATTGCACTTTCTTTCAAATTTAATTTTGTCCTTTGAGGGAGTGGGCTTAGTTGGAGTGTGCAAGTTGCTTGCCTTTCTTTCAACCACTTATTAATGGTGCATTGGAATTTGATGTTGACCAAATGATGTGGAGTGGAGGGAAAAGGAGGTGGCATCCTACTTGGAGCCACATCATCCCTCCCTCTCTTTTCTCTATTTATTTGAGCCTCTTGTTTGTTTTGGGGGTTGGAAGTTTCATTTTTTTTTAGTCTTGTGTATTTTGGGAGGAGAGGATTTGGAAGAAGCTTGTGAATTTTTGGAGCTTGTGGATACTTGTGAGAACTTTGTTGGAGCTTGTGGATGCTTGCTTGATTCTTGGAGGGATTTGAGACTTCATACTTGGAGCAAACTCTACCATGGAAAGGTAGGAGCTTCCCCTTTGCTTGCATTATGTTTCTTTTGTCATATGAATGTATTCTTTTTTTTATTGTGTTGAATGTTGTTGTTTGAAATGCTTGTTGGGAATGGGTAGAATGCCTAAGTTGGGAGTGAGAGGAGACTATGGGGAGCTTAATTGAGGGAGGCATAAGAGATCATGTTCTTGAGGAGGGAGCTTGGGTTGGGTGCCCACCTTGTAAGAGAAATGCTTGCATTTCTTCTTGTTTTACTTTGAGGGAGCCATAAGAGTTGAGGGAGGCATAAGAGTGAATGGAGGGATAAGGGGTACTTGAGGGAGGCATAAGAGTTGTTAGGGGTATTGTGTTTGCATTGGAGGCTTTTAGGTGGCACCCATTCCCATTGGGAGGCATAAGTGGCTTCCCCATATGTCTTACTCTTGTGGCTTTCTTGGTAAGCCTTGTGACTTCTTGTTGTGATTGTTTTCCCTCTTGTTGTGGTTGTTGATTCTCTTGTTTTGAAGGAATATGGAATGCATGTGAAATGTTATGTTTAGTTATGTGGAAGCTTGTAGTTGCCATGAGTTGGATTCTCTCCCATTGTGATGTGGTTGGGGCTCGGGGGCCAATGGAGAGGATGGCTTCTCTTCTCCATTGGGTATTTGGTTGGGAGGAGAGCGTTGCCTCTCCCCTTATTTTGTTGTGAATCAAGCAAACTATGGAGGAGCCACCTTGTTGATATTTGGAGCACAAGAACCTTGTTGTTGACAATGTAAAAACACCATGTATTTACCCACCTTGAGTGGAGGAAAAATGTAATATTGCTTTGTATTCTTAGCTTCCATTATTGTAAATTTGTTTCCACATGAAGTAGGAAATGTTGTAACAAGATTTTGAAGGAAAGTTGCATTGAAATGATAGTATTTCTTACTCTAAAATTTATTGGAAATGTTGTTGAATTCTTTTGTGGAATGTTGGAAAGAAATTACAAAAGAAAATATATTGAAATTTTGTTTGAGTACTTGAAAGTGATGTGTTGAAAAGGTTGGAAAAATAGTGCATTATCCCTTCTTTTATACTTGATGGAAAGACTTAAGTTTTCAAATGGCTTTTATATGACAATGAAACATTTTAAGCTCTAGCTCTCTTATGTCTTTCTTCATTTATGGATCCATTGTAAAATTATTGGCAAAGTATAGAAGGAAATGAAATCAACTTACTTTGAAAATCCCATGCAATGTTATTAAAGTTTGGTAGAAATGAAATGTTAATGCAAAATAAAAAAAAACTTATCAAGTTAATTAGACCATATCTCCTCAATGTTTAATAAGAGGAAACTAATATTTAAATATTATTCATATTAAATTATTAAAACTAATGTGTTACTATTATTAAGTCATAATTACTAACAATATACCTACTATTTATTTTTTCCTTTATATTAATAAACCCAGTATATTAATAGGACCATAAACTATGCCACCTAGATAACAATAAAATATTCTCAAACTATCTATATAAGATTTAAATTATCAGGATTCCTATGATTCTCTACTGTAAGGCTCAAACTCCTCTCCTAAGGAAAATGAATAGAGCCAACTTTTGTGCAAAACTCTTAGTAAATGAAACCCGCAAGTTCTATGGAGTTTTTCTCAACTTTTTCTTTGCAAAGCAGCTGAAATGAAGACTCGTCTTCTGAAACATAAAAGGAAATCAACAAAAAATAGAGATGGTGTTTCTCAAGAGAACGGAATAATTTAAAATGGGAGACTTACCACCTTTATAGTAAATAGTTGTTTCTTTTAGTTTCCTGCCAAGGCTTTATATTCCCAAATCAGCTATTAAGGTTTCAATAAGAAGGAATCAGTTACAAAGGAAAGGAATCAAGAGTCTTTGTTCTGATTCGTCAAATCCTCCTCCTAACAGATATGCCAATTAAAGTTGATATTTCTCAGGCAATAGAGGTTGAGCCTAAATTGATGTTTCTCTCACAAATGGTTTTACTGTCTCAAGTCACTTCTACCTCCAGTCCAATTCTGATATAAATATCTTCTAACCCTAGGATGCATTCTTGACTGAACAATTGGGAATAGAGGTACCCTGTTGATTGTAACGCCTCCCTTTCCCTTGCATCGTATCAATCAAAAGGACTTCTCTGTTATTCATCATGTTGTTAGACTGTAACAACGTACACTCTGAAATGCTCACATAAATGCAAAACAAATTGGACTTCATGAATATTCTGATATGAAACAGATCCACCTCTGTGAGATTCTCACCTAAACCATGATTGAGCATGTTTTCAGTAGTAAAAAATGTGGTGAAACACTGGTTCAGGTCGCTTTCACTTTTTTCTCTGCCCTCAATCGATTTGAAGCTGCATTCGATACTGAACAGATAACAACATAGTTGACAGCCTGCTTGTTTTAGCGCTCAGAAAAGAAAAGGGGGACTTGTTTGTTGCTGTCGCCTGTCTGTGGCCAGGATCCATCCTTGCAATACCCGTAGTGGTGGTAACACGTCCACGTTGCTCGATCTTCAGTCACCTGTCCCACTCGCCGTAACCATCTTCAACCACCGTATTGAACCCATGGGGCCAGGACAGCACCCAAAGCAACAGGCCGGCTGTGTGAGGATTGCAGTTTTGCAAAATCTGAGTGTAGTAATTGTAGAGTAAATCAAACAGGCGGCTCAGTGGTTTTTGTGTGGCTTGCACGCATAAGGAGGAAGAAGTAAATGTGTTTGTCAGGTGTTGGTGAGCCACCCACCGCCCCAACCATAAAATTTAAACATAGTTGAAAAGCTAGACTTGACAAGGACTCTTGTCTTTTGGTTTTCTTTTTTTTTTATATGTTTATCCTACACGGATATCTACTTAGGATTACTTAAGTATTATATACTACATAGTATAGTAGTAGTATGACACATAGCATAATTTCCATATAATATTATACTAAATGTAAACATAGTGTTTGTATATCTAAATACATAAAGTCATGCAATGTAATAAAGCAAATTAGGGCCAAGTAAACATCTAAACATATATTATTATACATATATATAATATATTATATATATATATATATATATATTATATATATATATTATATGTATTAAATCGCGATATACGTAATATAACTGGATAATAAAATAAAAATAAAAATTGAGTGGTTAGTGAATTCATTTCATAATAAATTACATCATACCCTAAGGTTAACATTGGAAACATTGCTATTACGATATTACCAGACATTAGACAAATTAACTCGATATGACGACCCTACTTATCTCTGTGAAACGTCGAATGAGATAAATTCAAATATCTCTGACCTTGAAGCATTATCGTGACTTGTAGTTTCGAGCCTGTATAACACACCTTAAAAAAAAAAAAAAAATTTGTCGCATTTTCGGGTTGTATGTTTGTGGCGCGGCGTCATCATCGTCGTCGTCGTCGTCAGCATGGCGTCACTGCTTTTGCAGCGTTACATTTTGGTATCAGAGCCAGGGGTTCGAAGCTTGGACCCTTGGGCACACGCAGGAAAACACAAAACAGGAACATTCAACTTAGTACAGAGCTGATTCTTTTAAAATATAAAACCATAATGTTGATAATTATAGTAAACAACAAATTTAGAAAACTAGCACAAGACCTAGAACGATGAACTAACTCTCGCCTTGATCTGTGCAGGAGGCGCGGATTGGGCGAGGGGTCTCTTCATATAGACCTAGACATACCACCGCCAGAGCAGGCCGTAGCAGCCCTTCTACCTCAGATCTTGCAGACACTCCAGGATGTCAATGCCGCTATACGCGGAGAGCCCTTGGGAGGACGACTTGCTAGACATAGTTTGGAGCCATCAGTAGATGCCCAGGCATCCCCTCGACACAGCGAGGAGCACAGGGCAGAGAACTTCCGTGCGGAGTCGGCTAGGGCAGAGTCACCACAGAGAGGACATGGGGACAGGATCTCAGGACATAGGGACAGGTCTCGGAGCCCTAGACAGAGGGAGGAGCATTCAGATAGACCTAGGATTCGTCATACGTCAGCTGCAGACCATATCAGGGAGATCCTGAAGCTACGACCATCTCACTATTCGGGTGATACAGGCGGTTTTCAGGCAGAGGCCTGGTTGGTGAGCTTGAGCGGATGCTTCAAGCTCTGCCCTTGTACTAGCAACACGAAAGCTCGTGTTGCAATCCATCTTCTGAAGGATGGAGCAGGAGTCTGGTGGAGGACCGAGGAGCAGAAGCTCCATGTTGACTCGGAGACGATTACCTGGGAGCTGTTTGAGGAGCGTTTCAGGAGCAGGTATTTACCCAGGAGATTTATACAGCAGCGGATAGACGAGTTTCATGACCTCCGTCAGGCATCGATGACAGTAGCTGAGTATGAGAGTCGATTTCTGGACCTACTCCAGTACGTCGACTATATGCAGGATGAGCAGGTACGGATTCACAGGTTCATCCGGGGCCTGAACTTGGATTTAGGTGGCGCAGTGCGCATTCACTACCCACAGACATTAGCAGAGGCCGTGGAGAAGGCCTATATTGCAGAGGAGACACGGGGGAAGACGCAGCAGGCTAGAGACAGAGTTCGGAGCCGTATCCAGCAGATGCAGGATAGTAGGTCGAAGGGGTCAGTTCCTCCTCCACGGGGTGGACAGAGTTCAGGGCAAGCTTCATTCAGGCCACCACAGCAGCAGCAGCAGCAGACCCACCCACCTTACCGACCTCCTCAGAGATTTGATGCACAGAGAGGACGTAGTATGGGGCCTCCTCCTAGGGGTCCCATCAGGACACAGGGTGCACCGAGAGCTCAGTCAGCAGGAGCTCGTCAGCAGAGACCTCAGCAGTCCATAGCCGGATCGTCAGGATCTGTATCTCAGTCATCTAGAGTACCAGCTGGAGCTGCTTCCCACTGGAGAGGACCAGGCAGCTGTTATGGTTGTGGTGTTGTTGGACATCATTGGAGAGATTGCCCACAGAACCCTAACAAGGGTAAGATGCAGAGCTCAGAGCCTACTGTTGGAGATATGGCACGGAGTCATCGGATCTACGCAGCGGTCGAGAACCACCAGGCTGAGCATCAGAGTACTGTGATTGAGACGACAGGTAGTATTGGTGGTATTTCCACCTCTATATTATTTGATTCTGGTTCTTCTGATTCTTTTATTGCACCATCCTTAGTAGAGCGTT
Source organism: Taxus chinensis (assembly GCA_019776745.2). NCBI lineage: Eukaryota > Viridiplantae > Streptophyta > Pinopsida > Cupressales > Taxaceae > Taxus > Taxus chinensis. Next base: position 13,442 of record JAHRHJ020000208.1, on the reverse strand, counting down.
GTAGGCTGGTGGCAGTTAGGCAGGGCCGTAGTTGGGACGTTGAGATGGCTTCTGGAGCCAAAATTTCTGTAGACTCCTTAGTCAAGGAGTGTGTAGTGGATTTGGGACCCTTCACCACTACTTCTGATCTTCGGATCCTTCCATTAGGATCTTATGGCATCATTTTAGGCATGGATTGGTTGTCCGCTCACAGAGCTAGAGTGGATTGTTACCACAAGACTATTGCTTGCATAGATGATCTTGGAGTAGAGTCAGTGATATCAGGAGTTAGGAGGGCTGTATCCATTCGCACCATCTCCGCTATGCAGCTTAAGCGGTGTGCGCGACAGGGTTGTCAGATGTTTGCTATTACGGTCAGTGACAGATCAGAGGATGAGTCGAGAGGACCTTCCCTCGATGATCATCCCATCTTGTCAGAGTTTTCTGATGTGTTCCCAGGGGAGCTACCGGGATTACCTCCCCCACGTGAGATCGACTTCCATATAGATCTAGTTCCAGGCGCAGAGCCTATCTCACGAGCACCCTATCGGATGACTACTCCTGAGTTATGTGAGCTCAAGTTGCAGCTTGAGGACCTTCTGGAGAAAGGCCTAATCCATCCTAGTGTATCCCCTTGGGGTGCACCAGTTATCTTCGTGAAGAAGAAGGATGGATCTCTTCGGTTGTGTATTGACTACCGTCAGCTGAATAAAGTAACGATCAAGAATCGTTACCCCCCTTCCACGCATTGATGATTTATTTGATCAGATGAAGGGGGCTACAGTTTTCTCTAAGATAGATCTTAAGTCAGGGTACCATCAGCTCAGGATTGCGGAGACAGATATTCACAAGACAGCTTTCCGTACGAGATATGGCCACTACGAGTTCACAGTGGTACCTTTCGGTTTGACGAATGCCCCCGCAGTGTTTATGAGTTTGATGAATGGGGTATTCAGGACCTTCCTTGATCGCTTCGTGCTCATCTTCCTTGATGACATTCTAGTTTACTCACACACACGTGAGGAGCACGAGGAGCACCTTCGCCAGGTTCTTCAGTGTCTTCGCGAACAACGCCTTTACGGGAACTTGGAGAAGTGTGCGTTCTTTCAGCCTGAGGTGTAGTATTTGGGCCACATCATTTCAGGGGAAGGTATCGCAGTCGATCCTTCCAAGATTCGAGCCATCATGGATTGGCCAGCACCCACTAGTGTGACCGAGGTGCGTAGTTTCATGGGTCTAGCAGGGTATTACAGGAGGTTTGTTCAGGACTTCTCTCGGATTGCGCACCCTATCACTTCTCTTCAGCGGAAAGGGAAGAAGTTTTTATGGTCAGATAGATGTGAGCAAGCCTTCAGTACACTGAAGGAGTGCCTCACGAGAGCACCTATTCTTGCAGTGCCGGATCCTCAGGGTGAGTTCTACGTTTGCACAGATGCTTCCTTGGCAGGACTTGGAGGTGTGTTAATGCAGGAGGGTAGAGTAGTTGCCTTTGAGTCTCGCAAACTCAAAGATTATGAGCTCAATTATCCGACCCATGACCTTGAGCTTGCAGCAGTTGTACATGCCTTAGTGCGGTGGAGACATTTTCTTCTTGGCCAGAGATTTACACTCAGGACTGATCACTTGAGTCTTCGCCACCTCTTCACGCAGCCCAATCTCAACGCTCGTCAGCGGCGTTGGATGGAGTTACTCTGTGAGTATGACATGGAGATAGAGCATGTGAAAGGGAAGGAGAATGTGGTTGCAGATGCCTTGAGTAGGCGGAGACATGTGGCTATGGCCACCTCAGTGGGCACAGATTTGCAGAGTAGGATCTTGCAGCAGCTTCCTCAGGATAGTTTCTACCTTGCAGCCAGAGCAGAGATTGAGTCTCAGAGACCCCTTGAGGGGAGATTTGATGGATTTTCATTAGAGGCAGATGGTCTTCTCAGACACAGAGGTCGGATATATGTTCCTAGAGATGGAGGCTTGAGACATGACATTTTGACAGAGGCTCATCGTGCACCTTATTCAGCCCATCCCGGGGTGAAGAAGATGCACGCCACCCTGAGACAGTTGTACTTTTGGAGAGGACTTCGGAGAGACATAGCTTCATTTGTATCCCGCTGTTTAGAGTGCCAGAGGGTGAAGGCCGAGCATCAGCATCCAGCTGGCCTTCTCTATCCTCACGCCATACCGGAGTGGAAGTGGGACACCATTTCCATGGACTTCATCGTTGGGTTACCTACGTCGAGATACCATCACGACGCCATCATGGTCACGGTGGATAAATTGACGAAGGTAGCTCATTTTTCTCCAGTAAAGACCACCTATACAGCAAGTGGTTGTGGCACGAGTATACCTTGATGAGATTGTCAGATTACATGGGATTCCGTGGAAGATCATTTGCGACCGCGACCCTTTATACACCTCCCATTTCTGGACCACCATGCAGTATGCCCTCGGGACGAGGATTAATTTCAGCACAGCTTATCACCCTGAGACAGATGGACAGACAGAGAGGGTGAATCAGATTTTGGAGGATATGCTCAGGATGTACGTGATGGATCATCAGTCGAGATGGGAGGAGTATCTGTATTTGGTGGAGTTTGCCTACAATAATAGTTTCCAGAGTTCTATAGGCATGGCTCCTTTTCAGGCTTTATATGGTAGAGAGTGTAGGACACCTCTTAGTTGGGACAGGATTGAGGACAGGGTTTCCCTTGGGCCAGCATTATTACAGGACATGGAGCAGCAGGTTGCCTTGATCAGACAGAGATTGCAGGAGGCGCAGGATAGACAGAAGAAGTATGCAGACCAGCATAGGACAGATCGCAGTTTTGAGGTAGGCACGAAGGTGTTTCTTCGTGTCAGACCACATAAGAGCCCTATCCGTTATGGAAAAGGTTCTAAGCTTGCTCCTAGGTTTGTGGGTCCCTTTGAGATCTTGGAGCGCCTCGGTCCCTTGGCCTATCGTCTAGCATTGCCACCTAGCTTATCGCGCGTCCATGATGTGTTTCACATTTCTGTGCTTAGGAGATATATTTCTGATCCTTCTCATGTGCTAGATTGGACTGCATTGCAGGTGCAGGATCAGGGGCAGGTGATGGTGGAGCCCGTGCACATTTTAGATCGCAGGACCCTGGGCCTTCGCGGCAGAGAGATTGATCAGGTTCGGGTCCAATGGGACAGGTATGATGAGACTGCAGCTACTTGGGAGGATGCTACTTTGCTACGAGGACAGTTTCCACACCTTTTCCAGTGACTTCCAGGAGGAAGTCGAGTCTAAGGGGAGGGGGATGTAGTGCCCACTTCCCTTCGACTTCGTTTTGTTTTGTTGTTTTCGAGACTGATTACTTCACTATGGATTATTATGACCTCTTGTTTTAGCATGCTAGTAGATATCATTGACATGGGACTGTTATTGATTTGATCTTTATATGATGCATATGGTTTACTGGTGGACATTTGATGATGATATTTGTATACTTTTGACAGGGATATTTATCTTAATTCTGACATGGGATATATTTAATCATATTGAGTAGAACTTGATAATTTGACTAATGTGATGATCGTTTTGATATAAATGAAATGTGGAATAAGAAATGTGCTAGAAAGTGTTAAGTGATATCGTACTTGCATAGATGATAGTGAATCAGGTGTTGATTATTTTAGATTATATTGTATATTTGGCATGAATGTTTTAATGCGGCCAACAGGCCGAAGGAGGTATTTTCTGTTCTGCAGGTATATTATATTCACAACAATATTGGGGAGTGGAGAGCAACCACATCGGAATTCGAGAAGAATCCAGATAAGGTCACCATGGCAACAAGTAATTGTGTGTGTGTTAGAATTATCTGGTAAAGGGAAAATTGTGACCTAGGGATCATGTGTTGTTTTGTTTAATTTTTCCCTTTTTACTATGTTAGTATGTGTTGCTCTTAGTAAGTGAAATTTTTACTTATGTTATTATTCATATTTCTTGGATTGGAGTTTACCCCTTTGTTAGCCATGGGTTGTAGTGGGTTAATTAAGTTAAATTGAAAATTTTCCTAAACTAATTAAAAGATGTGACCTAAGAGAGTTCATTTATTAACCTTGATTTACTTTGGATTTTGTGTGGATTGATGTGTGTTTGAGTTTGAGTGTAGCACACTCTACCCCACATGGGAAACTCGAATTTGGCCTTTGAGGCCAAATTTCAAAGCTTGTGGGACAAGTCAAACTTGTCCCACACCTCTTAAAACCCCATGCCAACCCTACCTATGGGTTGGAAGGCCAAATTTAGGGTCTTTTAGGTGTTTTGGGGGGATAAAAGGGTAAAAATATTAATTGCACTTTCTTTCAAATTTAATTTTGTCCTTTGAGGGAGTGGGCTTAGTTGGAGTGTGCAAGTTGCTTGCCTTTCTTTCAACCACTTATTAATGGTGCATTGGAATTTGATGTTGACCAAATGATGTGGAGTGGAGGGAAAAGGAGGTGGCATCCTACTTGGAGCCACATCATCCCTCCCTCTCTTTTCTCTATTTATTTTAGCCTCTTATTTGTTTTGGGGGTTGGAAGTTTTCATGTTTTAGTCTTTTGTATATTGGAGAGGAGAGGATTTGGAAGGAGCTTGTGAATTTTTGGAGCTTGTGGATACTTGTGAGAACTTTGTTGGAGCTTGTGGATGCTTGCTTGATCCTTGGAGGGATTTGAGACTTCATACTTGGAGCAAACTCTACCATGGAAAGTTAGGAGCTTCCCCTTTGTTGCATTATGTTTCTTTTGTCATATGAATGTATTTTTATGTGGTGTTGAATGTTGTTGTTTGAAATGCTTGTTGGGAATGGGTAGAATGCCTAAGTTGGGAGTGAGAGGAGACTATGGGGAGCTTAATTGAGGGAGGCATAAGAGATCATGTGCTTGAGGAGGGAGCTTGGGTTGGGTGTCCACCTTGTAAGAGAAATGCTTGCATTTCTTCTTGTTTTACTTTGAGGGAGCCATAAGAGTTGAGGGAGGCATAAGAGTGAATGGAGGGATAAGGGGTACTTGAGGGAGGCATAAGAGTTGTTAGGGGTATTGTGTTTGCATTGGAGGCTTTTAGGTGGCACCCATTCCCATTGGGAGGCATAAGTGGCTTCCCCATATGTCTTACTCTTGTGGCTTTCTTGGTAAGCCTTGTGACTTGTTGTTGTGATTGTTTTCCCTCTTGTTGTGATTGTTGATTCTCTTGTTTTGAAGGATTATGGAATGCATGTGAAATGTTATGTTTAGTTATGTGGAAGCTTGTAGTTGCCATGAGTTGGATTCTCTCCCATTGTGATGTGGTTGGGGCTCGGGGGCCAATGGAGAGGATGGCTTCTCTTCTCCATTGGGTATTTGGTTGGGAGGAGAGCGTTGCCTCTCCCCTTATTTTGTTGTGAATCAAGCAAACTATGGAGGAGCCACCTTGTTGATATTTGGAGCATTGGAACCTTGTTGTTGACAATGTAAAACCACCATGTATTTACCCACCTTGAGTGGAGGAAAAATGTAATATTGCTTTGTTTTCTTTAGCTTCCATTATTGTAAATTTGTTTCCACATGAAGTAGAAAATGTTGTAACAAGATTTTGAAGGAAAGTTGCATTGAAATGATAGTATTTCTTACTCTAAAATTTATTGGAAATGTTGTTGAATTCTTTTGTGGAATGTTGGAAAGAAATTACAAAAGAAAATATATTAAAATTTTGTTTGGATACTTGAAAGTGATGTGTTGAAAAGGTTGGAAAAAATTAGTGCATTATCTCTTGCTTTGTTGATGGAAAGACTTAAGTTTTAAATAGGTTTATATATGCCAATTAAGAAATCTATGCTCTAGCTCTATCATGTTTTTTCTTTCTTCATTTATGAATCTATTACCAAATTATTGTAAATTAGTAAGGGAAATGAAATCAAATCTTTTGAAGTCCCATACAATGTTATGTTTAAATTGTGTAGAAGGAAATTTTAATACAAAGTTCTAGCTTAATAAGTTCATTACCACATTTCATTAATAAGGAAACTAATATTCTAAATATTATTCATATTTAAGTATTAACAAAACTAATGTACTCACTATGATTAAATCTCTATCTATAATAAAGTATACTAAGCCAATATCCCTTTATTAAATTAATAAAGTCTATGATACCATAACCGTGCTAGGATAAATATAAAAAAAAATCATACTATCATATAAATACAATTATAAATAAGGATACTTTTCTGTAAGGACACCATGTCATATGACTGTGACCTAAAGTTGCAATAGCAGTCTGTACTAATTTTACACGCAGAAATTTTTCTCCCTAATTTGCAAAGCAAACTACTTCGTGAACAATCTTTGAATGGCATTGAAACAGATAACACCTTTATGGGACCCTTCCTGTTTTCCTCGGGCTGTTTATTAAATCTGATAAGGTTTCAATAGAGAATCAATGAAAATGGAACCAGATCAACAGGATTTTGGTGCGAATCCTTCTCCTGGGATATGCTTTGTTGATATTTGAAGGCATAGAGTTGAGTACATTATGTTTCTCTCTTTTAACGACACCTAACTTCTACCACCAGCCAATTCAATATAAATATTTCTACCCTAGGATCATTCTTGATGAGTAATTGGGAATGGCCCGCTGTTTGTAATGTCCCTTGCATCGTATCAATCAAAAGGACTTCTCTGTTATTCATCGTGTTGTTAGACTGTAACAACGTACACTCTGAAATGCTCACACAAATGCAAAACAAATTGGACTTCATGAATATTCTGATATGAAACAGATCCACCTCTGTGAGATTCTCGCCTAAACTGTGACTGAGCATGTTTTCAGTAGTAAAAACCGTGGTGAAACACTGGTTCAGGTCGCTTTCACTTTTTTCTCTGCCCTCAATTGTTTTGAAGCTGCATTCGATACTGAACAGATAACAACATAGTTGACAGCCTGCTTGTTTTAGCGCTCAGAAAAGAAAAGGGGGACTTGTTTGTTGCTGTCACCTTGCCGACTGCTGTGGCAGGCCGTGACTGAGACCATGTGCCTTGCTATACCCGAAGATAGTGGTGGTAACACGTTTTTCCTTGCTCGCCATCTTCGTCACCTGTCCCACTCGCCGTAACTCCATCTTCAACCACCGTATTGAACCCATGGGGTCAGGACAGCACCCAAAGCAACAAGCCGGCTGTGTGAGGATTACGTTTTGCAAAATCTGAGTGTAGTAATTGTAAAGTAAATCAAACAGGCGGCTCAGTGGTTTTCGTGTGGCTTGCACGCATAAGGAGGAAGAAGTAATTGTGTTTGTCAGGTGTTGGTGAGCCACCCACCGCCCCCAACCATAAAATTTAAACATAGTTGAAAAGCTAGATCTTGACAAGGACTCTTGTCTTTTGGTTTTCTTTTTTTTTATATGTTTATCCTACACGGATAACTACTTAGGTTTGCTTAAGTATTATATACTACATAGTATAATAGTAGTATGACACATAGCATAATTTCCATATAATACTATACTAAATGTAAACATAGTGTTATGTATATCTAAATACATAAAGTCATGCAATGTAATAAAGCAAATTAGGGCCAAGTAAACATCTTAATATATATTATATATATATATATATATATATATATATATATATATATATATTATAATGTATTAAATCGCGATATACGTAATATAACTGGATAATAAAATAAAAATAAAAATTGAGTGGTCAGTGAATTCATTTCATAATAAATTACATCATACCCTAAGGTTAACATTGGAAACATTGCTATTACGATATTACCAGACATTAGACAAATTAACTCGTATGACGACCCTACTTATCTCTATGAAACGTCGAATGAGATAGATTCAAATATCTCTGACCTTGAAGCATTATCGTGACTTGTAGTTTCAAGCCTGTATACGGGCACACCCAATTTTTTTTAAAAAAAAAATTGTCGCATTTTCAGGTTGAATGTTTGTGGCGCTAAGTTATTTTTTGGCGAAATTTGTGTTTGCTTCATTCCTGTATGTCTACAAGTAGTTTTCTTGTCCCGTTGCAATCTTACATTGAAATCTTTATGAATCGCACAAGATCCTTGTGATAGTTTGGTGGCATTTTTAATTTCATTTACCAGAAGAGCTTTCATTTGATAATAAAATAAAATAATTTATAATCACTATGACTCCTAGCATGACTATAAGATTTTTTGTTAGCCTTTGTGGGTATCTTAGGCGTGATGAAATAGAGGTTGATAATGTTTAGTTAAGTTTTCCAATTTGAGCCTTCATTTTGGATCCTTGAAGTTTGTGTGAAAGTGCTGATCTGGGCCTCCATTGAAGCACATATTCTTGTTAAAGGAACATCCTAGGCTATCCCAAAACATTCTGTTTTTCAAGCTCTCCATTTTTCATAAAATTTCTCATGAAATCTGGTGAATCAAGTTCATTTCTACCTTACTTCCCACCAAAAATTCAATTAAAAACAACCAATCATACCAATACTAACCCTGTTTGTCATGTGTGTATACAAATGCATAATGTTTACTACCAAAACATGCAGAAACAATCAGGTTTTCATTATCTTTAGTGGCTTGAACCTTGCTTAGAAAATATCTCCATTATCTAGAGTGACTACTCGTGAGAGGTAGGTTTTGTTGCATTGATCATATTTTCTTCAAGGTCTTCTTAATAACTTCACAAGGAAGGATATTTCCATCTCTTCCACAAACAACAGGCTACAAAAAGGGCCCTCTCACCCTGGTTGAAAGGCACAACCATAAAGTAGTGAGGATAGGTCAAATCCTCTTGAGGGTGCTACCCATTTTTCCACATTTGAGTGACAAAGTGCAAGTTGCATTTCATCCCTAGCTACAAAATGACACACTACATGCTCTGTTTGTCTCTAAGCTTCCTACCAAATCTGTGATGTTGCTCAAATTCTGAGAGAGAATCAATTTGGGGTACCAACAAAAACCCACATCTCCCAAACCTCTATTATATAAATTCTACATCTTCTAGAAATAATATTATAATTTATTATAAATATTAACCACCACACTTACACTTGTTCTATTAAGATTAATATAAAATTATAATATATTATAATATTCTAGAAATTCCACATTTAATAATTTAGAATATTTGCATATTTAAGAAGACTAATATCTATTATGTAAATGCCAAATTAAACCAAAGTGTGTATTATAATGTACATTAAAATATTCATATAAAATTATAATAATAAAAACACTATAAACAAAAATATTTTTTACAATAATTATTCTACAAACTTTCAACAATTTAAGAGAATTATAGAAATTTTCTAGCATCACTATAGTAATTTAATAATTTAGTTTTTCGGTTTGTAGGTGCTCCACAATTTTAATATATTTATAAAATTTTGTAGAAAACTCATATTTATAAACATTCATAAGGGAAATTTCACATTTCTTTAATTTTAGAAATATAATATATATATATATATATATACACACACACACACACACACACACACACACACAACTCCATATTTACACTTTTAACATGTTTTTGGATTCAAAATATATAATAATGTGTAAATTCAACATACACAATAAAGATCAATTTATTTATAGTTATAAAATTTTATAGGAAATCAACATCTCTAAATGTTTTTTAAAAATGAATATCTTTTAAAATAAAATATAATAAATACCATATCTTATATAAATTATTTTGAGTTTTTTTTTATTATTTAAATAATATAATATACAAATGATTCCAACAATATAAACAACCCACATTACTTAAATTATATCTCTATTATATTATTCTTATAAATTCCTATATATATTACATCAAGTATATATTATTTTTTTCCTTTTCCTTAAAATATATATTTCTAAAATAAAATTTTAATTTAACTTACAAATATTTATAATACGTTATATTGTATTTATTTATAATACGTAAAGTAGCAATCTCAGCTCTCTAATTGCATTATATATAGAAGGTTATGAATCTTTCCACAATTTATGATATTTTCTTTCTAAAATAATTTTTTTTAGTATTGTGTTTTATTGAATTCAAGATTAATATAAATGCAACAAAATCATATAAATATAAAATTTGAAATCTTTATTAAAACTTATAATTTAAATTTTATTTACAAAAAATTTCATCTCTTAAGAAAATAACATAGATATGAGTGTCATGCAATTTTAAATGTTTACATTAGTACAATATTATAGTTTGAATAACATCTATTTTAACATATTTTCTACAATTTTACGGGAATTAATAAATGATAATAAAATAAAAATAGTGATTAAAGATTAAAATATTATAGCCTAATTTTAAAGAATAAATTTTAATTTTAATTTTAAATTGTAGATGATCCATGTTTTAGACAAACTCATCCATTTTATTTTTTTTATCTTGAACACCGGAGGTGGTTCTTAGGCATCTTAGGTTACGGATCAAATTAGTTTGTTGTGATTTGCTCCGTAACAATATTACTAAAAATATTGGAAGACTCCTAAATCTCAGGCCGATCAATGATGAAGCAATTTTATTTTAGGGATTTATATTTCGTAATGACAGGATATTTGCAATTATAGATAGATTTATCATTTTCATGGCAGTGATGAGCAGCAGTCTTTGCTGCACTTATTCCCAACGATATGGAGTATCACCTTTTCATCAGAAGTTGTTTGCGTCGTTCACACTTACAACATTGTTTTAACAGAGACAAAGATGAGAGAATCTAATACTAACTCGATTTCTCCCATTTTTTAATCACAGGTACGTGCCATAGGATCAACTGAGGGTTGATTTATTTTATATGCGATCCACTCTCGGATTAGACTACAAACCTTATAGATGAGAGTTGAGTCCAGTACCAAGATTCTTGTTTCTTCCTCTCCAAGGTCCGTCATCTTTAGGGCAGCGATTTAAAAATAGCATATCGAAGAAAGTCAAGGTGTGGCAAGGTACAGGATTCATAAATGTTCAAGGGTATTTCGCCCGTTCCATATGGAATGAAGCTACCACCACACCGCTCGAAATTTCACCCATTTCGAAGTATTTTGCAACACAGTTGTGTGTGTCTGCTTTTTCGACTGTGCCCGCATTTTGATTACATGGGGAACTAGCTTTTGGCGCCCAGAATTCCAACTTCCAAACAGCCAGTGGAGCCTTCAATCGCTTACTATCTCCGTGGGCCATAAGTTCCAAAAGGTGGAGCCTTCTTTTGAAAAAAGAGTGGCCAGAGGTTGAAGCCGTCCATTGTATTCACCTTGCCACCTGAGCCTTCCTATTTTCTATTTTGGGCAGTTTTTATAAGAAGGATTTCCAGAAAACACGGCTTGGTCAAATTCAATAATTACTTCTAAGACATTGGAGATTCGAAGTAATGGAAGATGGGTGATTAATGCGGCCATTAAGATTTTTTATTTAGATTTGATGTTCTTAAAGACATTCATACTATGGATTATTCTAATGTAATTTCCTCACAATTATATTACAGTGAGAGGGATTGATAGTATAGCTTTTATACGGTTGTAACTTACCATTATTTTCTGCTCGAGATAAATGGGTTTCATAGTAATTATATACTTCAGCTATTCTCCTATTAACGTTTCATACCATTAATGATAGGTTATTTTTTCTTTCTTCAATAATATCAAAATATATGGAAAAAAACGAAAATTTTTAGAAATAGGGGATAATATTAACAATCTTAATTAACGTGGGAAAATTACAATCTATAAAAAATTGTGGATAGAGGTGGAGAGTAAACAATTGCAAAGATGGTAAGCTAAGCTACAAGGGGATAAATGGGGATAGTATCAAACATCTTAAAATTGTGGACACACAAAATAACTAGGACATTGGGGGATGGGCTATAACTTTGAAAAGCCCACATTTTAATATTGAGAATTCCTTATACCACAATAACAATTGGTAGGAAAAATGTTTCCTTGTTGTAACGACCCACAAATTTTCACACACAAACAAAACAGTAAAAGACAGGGATTTTTTTTTTTTTTGACGTGCTTGAAGATAATGCGACATCTACACAAGTTCTAGGGGAACTTACAATCAACTAAAGACATTGCTTTCCAAAACACGGGTTAAGGGACTCAACGGTAGCACTAACTGAGGGCACACACTTAGGACACAAGGTACATCTTAGAGTATCGACAATTTGTACAACAAGGGTTTTCCCACAGAAGGTTCTAGAATATATTTTAGTTTGTGTAGCGCTATAGTGGTTACATTCTTTACTTTTCCTAGAGAAAGAAATCAATGATAGGAGAATCTTTGAAGTGCATGTCTTCCTTTGAAGAGTTTGAAAGAAGTTTTATTCCTCTTGTTAGTTAATATACCGTGTGAACCAATTATGGTAGGTAAGAGGTTACTGATGAACATTATTCATTTGTGAGGAGGGCAAAGTTAATTTATCACGGCCTCCTTAACTTCATCAAAAGGTTCTTGTCGCAGTGGGTTGGGAAAGATCCAGGTGTAAGATTATGGAAACTCGAATGGTAAAGGGGAGTCTATTTTATTTTTATCCAGTAAGGTCAATGCATAAATCCTTGGATTCACAATTAATATCGTATTAGTTGGAAGATAAGGTTTCATTTTAGGGTCAAGAGTCAAACCAGAAAAGATTTACCAAGAGATTTCCTTGGGCTTCACTTGGAGAGATTAGACATAAGTTATTACTTATTACATTTTCAACGTGGTAAGACTAGACGAAGAGTCGTAATCAAGTTCCTTATATTTGTTAGAATTGGAGGATCTTCCATAGATTTAATCATTTGATTTCACTTAAGGACGTTCTAAGGAATCAACAGAATAAGAGATTGTTGATTAGTGTACGTGGGATCACAAGGGTTATATGTTTTTCTCTTGTTTTCTTTTTTGATAGGTTTCAAAACATAGTCCTCTACCAAATGACAATGAACCAAGGGTTACCAAAGTGATGTAAGTTGATTCAAGTAGATCATTATACTTAGGTTGACAATTCAAGGAATAAATCATATTCTGAAAAGTGAAAGTCAACAAAGGATACCATGCTCAAACAAGTTCATTAACCTTATGGAATATAGGTTCTAAATGACTTTCCCAACCGATAACAAACCTACATGAGAACAATCAAAATTAATACGAAATGCATTCTAAATAGTCTCCACAATTCTTCATACCAATGTTTTTTTAAAGCAAAAAGAAAAAACATTCGTACAACAGAAGTTCCTAAGAAGGCTGGAATCCACTTCTTAACACGTGTTTCTTTTTCTCCTCTTTTTTTTCTTTTCTACTAGGAATAATCCTCATGAACATTTGCTGCAACATGTCAGTTCGCAAGATTACTGAGCACGATTAAAAGCTTATAATTAAAAAATATGTTGTTATTAACTTTGTTTCAAGGAAGAAGAGAGAAAACGAAAAGAGAAAGCACCGTTGAAGATTGAAAAAATAATCAGAGTCTAACAAAGACGAGCACTTAAA